>JAATLQ010037518.1:17733-56247 GCA_013421005.1 Heliconius erato x Heliconius himera | reverse complement strand
AGCAGCGCATGCGTGAAAGTGTCTCAACGGGTAGGACTTTATGCACATTTATCATATTTATGTCAAATTACAATAAAATATACATATAATAAACCATATATAAACCTTCCCTGAGAAATACTCTACCTAATGGTGAAAACCGCATCAAAATCCGTTGGGTGGTTTAGAAGAAGATCGCTTAGAAAGGCCAGACAGAGACGAAATGCGTTCTTATTTTATAAGATATAGAGATAGAGATAATACTGGATGGTGTAATATTAGAAATACGGTCAAATCTGGACTCTGTAATTTGCTAGCTTTTATGCTTGGAATTGTATATCAGTGCGATTTTTGTTACAACATCACTCTTTTGCTGCCCGCAAAGAATAGGTGAAAGGAACCTAATACCATGCAGAGGGAACCTAGTGCTATGTATGTATGTTTTTATTCCTTTTTATTAAATTAACATGTGTATATATTTATATATGCCTATTTTTATAAATTTAATAAACAACTTTCACATTTTCTAACGTTTATGTATCAACTCGAATATTTAAATATACATAAATTAAATTAAGATATTATAATAATCACTGAACAAGGAACTTAAATATACTCCTATTTACAATTTTCTTATCAGAATTAGCAACTTTATATTCCTGAAGCGTACTTAGAACTGTGATATTTCGGGCTCGACCTTCTAGCATCTTAATTATTATATTTGACTTAGCCACTGAGACGTTAAGCCATTAAGCTTTTTCCACTAAACACACAATAAATTACTGAGATTTATTTGGGAGCTTTTATAGCAACTTTGAAAATATTTTCTGGTGATTTTAATATATTTTTTTCTTTACTAGTTATAGTAATATACTGTATAATATGTATTACTTACTATTAATACTTTAAAATTGTTTTAACGGATTTTTTTTAAATAAAAAGTTTTGGAATCCGTTTTTCAGCTTAGAAGTCGAATTGTTAAAGATGTAAATAAACTAAGAAGAATCAAACGTGACTTATAACTATATTATTCTATTAAGAGTAGAAGAGTTTTTGAAAAGATGCTTTGGATCAGCAAAAATGGGAACAAGGACAACACAGTAAACAAAAATAACTGTTATGGGGCTTCGAAACAATTTGTTTTACTTTTAGTAGGTTTCGAATATACACATGTATGTTTATATATATGTATATGTATAGTATACACGTTTCGTGTAGCAGATCGGAAACAAAAATATATTAAATATAATTCCTCCAAGTGGGAATCGAACCCACAACTGTTGCGTTCAGACAGCGCTTGGCTGCCTCTATGCGCCACGACAGAATCTAAGCGACAAAATATAAAAAAATATATAAATTATAACTAAGCAACGTTATATCGAAAATATATATTAACCATATCAACTCTTACACTTCAGCAATTAAAGTAATATGAACATTTATTTATTTAATGAAATAATCACATGAAAGCGGACCGCAGTAATAGTTAACGCATGAACGAATAACGATCACTTCGTTCCCATTCGTCCTCATTTTCCGCCGAATTCTGGACGCATTGCGTGTTGAGTGGCGGAACTCCACAGTCTATGGGTTTTACAATCGCCCATTTGGGCGCCTGCATCCCAACTGGTCTACGCCACGACTGGTCTCTTAAATATTTCCAATTCATCAAAAGAACCAAAATAATTTAAAAGCTAAACATACTTCATTACATATTTTAATATCCACTGCTAAGTTTCTGTATAGTATGATAGTAATGATGGTGGCAATTACTCCAATATTGACATAAATACGAAAACGAAAGCTTAAATTTGTTATATTTAAATGTGGTAAAGTAAATTTATATAACGTTAATAATAAAAATTAAAATGCTCAAGCAACGCATTAACCTGTATAATCCTGGAAGGGGCAGCGCTCCTTTTACGGAAACAGGATATAGGGTAAAATATTTCAAACCCATACCTAAAGAAATTAATCAAGATGTCTCAACAGTTAGGACGTAGGATTTTTTTTTCATTTCACGATTTTTATCCATCCTGTATTTCGTGTGACGCGATTACGTATAGATCCCAATAACGTAAACATTTACTACTACAAAGATACTACTAAAGGTTAAACAAGTTTGAACTTTATCGCCAATACCTACGACTCGATTTCGGAATGAGCCGTGTGCGGCGGTGTTCCTTTGATAGGTTTATGTGTGCGTGCGTCGTCCTTACAAATGGCGTTTTATTTTAAAACGACAATTTTATTATTTATTTTCTTTGAAAAAATAACTTTTTCATTTTTGGGAATTTATTTTTTTCCGATTTATATTAGACTTTTATAAAGTAGTTAAAACTGGTTTTATTTAAAGTGGTGCTTACACTTCTACCCTATATATGCAGTATACGGAAATATTAAAATATAGAAAAAAATAACTGAAACTTATCTTAACAGATGAGATAAACTTAACTTAATGGATAAAGTTAAACATCAGGCTTATATCTCACAAAACAGCTGTTTAAGCAAAACTGAACTACTTGCCCAACACATTGGCGGGATGACTTTAATAAGCTCTGATATTAGTAGGTGGGTAGTTTTGAAACCCCTTTAGAAACTCAAACAGAATTTATGAAAGTAATAATGCCAGGAAAGAGAAGCAAGAGGTGAGTTATTAAATTCATTTATGCTTATCATTATAATTTCAACCGAGGCTACATTTTCAGGCCAGCGTAGCGCAGCGGCTTAAGGGTGTGACTGTAACGCGACGTTTGTGGGTTTGATCCCCGTCGAGGGACTTATTAAAAAATAACTCCTACAACGCGATAGGCCCCGTACGAAATATTAAATTCTCTACTCGATACCTACATGATTTTATTATTAAAATAATTTAAAGAAAACTTACAATAATCATAAAAATAAAACATTCAATGCAGGATAATAAATCACTGCGTAAGACTCACAAAAGTGCAAAGATAAAAAAAACATGATTGAAAAACGCTATATAAAAGTTTAATATCCCTAACTAAAAGCGAAGCAGTATTTACATAGCTCAAATTGCAAATATTAAGCTTATTTTACGTTTCTTAAGCAGACTTCATATCAGAGCCTTTCATTTCATCCAGTACGTGAAGTTAGATGGCCAGTTAAGATAGTCGACGTGTCCATTCACTCGTCAATGCGTAGTATTCAAAGGTCCGGATAGAGCCAGTGTAGCTCGAGCGGAAGTGTTCCTTTAGTGGCACATGTATGTAAATATGGAGTTGACCTTGGTGATAGCGTCGAAGAGAATGAATATTCATATGTAAGGGTAAATACTGGACTATGTTTATGTTAAAGTTGTACGTCAGGTGTTGGAACACCGTAATTATTCAATTATACGAGTACGTTCTCGCCATTGACTCCGTTTTGGTTCATATGTTTTGATTGTAACATTCTCGGAGAACTATTTGAATGTTGTACACCTGTAGGGGTCAGAATATTCGTTTTGTGCTTAAGAATACTAAAGCATGTAAATTGTATGTTTCAATTAGAGTACATAGTGGAAACACATACCTAATTCTTTATGCGTTTTGGTGAAAAAGCTCAATTAAATCTAATCGATACTACAGTGGTTCCGTTTTTTTCTTTCGGCACGGAACTTAATTTTTGTATACTTATTTAAAAACCTTAGTTTTATCTTAATAAGTATATATCTTTCCTAAGTGTGGAATAAGACTTTAAAAATATTAAAAATATTTATTTAATGTTTGTATTTTCTCATCTATATGAGCGGTATTGTAACTCTATAGTTACAATATCAAAGAAGACTGAAACGATTTCATACAGTCTTGGGCCCAGAATGTAAAGAGATGAAAATAGTATGATTTATTGGATTCAGGTACATCATTTCCTCCCTGAAAATTCTGTCAGTTTTAGCAATCTAAGAACTGAGTTATTAGAGATTTAATAAAAGAGAGGCTATCGCACAATTAACACCCATACCCATAGCGTGGCGGTTGTTACATCCAAAATTATTTAATTATATACACTAATAAGTGCGTTAAAATACTAATATAATTAATTAAAATGGACAAATATTATATTTTCATAATACTGTAATTGGATTACTTATATCGATGATGAAATTATCTAAAAATATTTTAAAAATTAATCTCTCTGGTTTTTAACAGTTTGCTACTTTCATAAATTTTAACTACGAAAAAATGTGATTATTTTGAATTTTGCAAAATAAAATTACAATAACTCGGACTGGCAGAGTTTGTTTGAATTTTAATTAAAAAACTTATAAAAATTATAATATTTCGCACAAAACATGATGCATTTCGCGAAAAAGTTACTTCTGCCATGAGTTATTCGACGTTGGCTTATATATAGCTGTTGAGTATGTTACATACATGATGCATGATAAAAATTGCATATTGATTTCTCGATTAAGTAATGTATTGCCATATTCATACTAATATTATACATTTAATATTAACTCTGTGTGTTTGTCTTTCTATCTGTGACGGAATCACAGCCAAATCGAATGTGATAATTTTTTTTCTGATTCTTTTAAATATTTATTTTAGGTTGATAATATTGATAACGCAAGTGGTTTTGTTTATTTGTTTCCAGTAATTACATTTTTTTCCAATATTAATAATTTCCTTTACATATTATTATTACTTTAACGTTTACATATTATTATTTTTTTCATTTGAAATAGTTAATTAGGGGTATTATTTCTAATATTAAGAAGTTCCCATAATTACTTTTGCTTATTTTGTTTTTTTCCTTTCGATTACTCGTATATTTTTACTTATACTACGAATTTTATTTTCCTTACTTATGTCTATTTATTATTCTTTTTCGGCTGATTTTAATTATTTAGGTTTAAATATTCTTACTAACCCTATGGAAAATTGTAAATAATTCCATAAATATATTAAATAAATATTCGTGTAGTTCAAGCGGGCAAAGCCGCGTTGTCCGCTAGATTTAATATAAATAAAATATGTTCATACAGGATTATTGACTTTTTAAAAAAACAGGGAGTGCCACATTAGCAAATGTTAAAAATATTTCTGCGAAACATTTCTACGAATTACTTTTACATTTTAAATTTATACAATACATATATCTAAAGTAAATGTTTCACTCATCATAATTTATAATTAAATTAAATATTAAGCGTTCAGTATCTTTAAACATATTTTAAAAATTTGTTAAAAATTATTATTTGAAGGATGATTCACCTTGAAATGACATCAATATGCACAACTCATTATTATAAATAATATATAATATATTTTTTTATTATATATGTATTATGTTTGTGTATTAGAATTTAATATGATATGTAAGTTTATTTACACCACCCACACTATTTTATCACAAATTTCCTTACCCATAGGTTGTCTCGTAGAAATCGTTGATTAGCGACAAGACCGCCGTTTGTGTGTCAATTTTTTTTATCTTTGTTGTTTTTGTACCCTTTTTTCTTCCTAATGAGTAATTGTAATAAATAAATGAATGAATGAATGAATGTTTGAATAAATGAATAAATTAATCAATGAATGGATGAACGTATGAACGTATGAACGTATGAACGTATGAATGAATGAATGAATGATTACGTACTGCGACGTACTGCGATGTATAGTCATACATCGCAGTACGGTTTATGTCTAAAAAGGCAACTAAGTATAAGCTGAGGTAGCACACAGAGTAGGTATGTATGTATGTACCAATTAATTAAAACATTTTGTTTCGATTATGTTAAACTATTATAATTTATGAACTAAATTTTTTGCATTATTATTTTTTGTTTATTTCATAGAAATATGTTTATTAGCTTTAATCTGTGGGATTCCGCACAATAATGATTGTTTGGATATGCAATTGTATTTTTTTTATTTTCACGTTGTATCCTGCATATTAAAGCAGGATAGATAGAGGGAACCTAATGGAAACAGAGTGTTTTACACTCTGTTTCCCATTAAGACACATAAGTTCACACACGTTCACAACTTTAAACTGCATTCTTTGAGCGAACGAGTTGGAATTCATAGCCACACTTCGTCTTGTAGTCAGAAAGAGGAAATGAAAGTATTAAATATTTTAATCCTTCGAGTGGGAAGCGAACCCATCATAATTCTGCATATAGAATAAAACAATTACAAGTATCTCGGCATCTTTCTCATTTCATTATTATGGATCTCTGTCATATCAAATTATATTAGATATAAATTATATTTATTTTGTAGAATTTGCACTTCATTCGGTATTCTCATACTACTGAAGACTTATGAGATGAATTACATAATGTATACTACTCCAACGTAGATTAAAAAAAAATGAGTTGGAGCACTGAAAATAATATTCAAACTTACACAAGTTATTCTGACAGATCTCTAACTAACGAAGCAGTAAAATGAAACTTTTACAAATAAAGATACAAAATTGTTGTTTATATTTTCCAGTAAATATATAGAACAACTTCTGTATGTGTTTCATTTAGACTCATCACCACATAATAGAGTTAATAAATAGTTATCCTAGCGTGCTCTACAATTACATTTTCTACAGTCAGCCAGTTAGACAGTACATAACAAGAGTACTGTTGTGCTTAAAAGTGAAAACGAAAACATAAGAATAAATTATTTCTAGGCTCGTTTAATCAAGGCGAAAAAAACAATAATTTAAAAATAATCTTTTGCCTGAATAGGATTCTTACTTAGAACTTTAGCCTTTGTAGTGAGAATATGTATATAACGCCCTTATCATAAATATAATATATATTTAAAATTGACATATTTTATTTTGTAAAGGTTATTTTCTATGGACCGTTACATTTGCATAAAATGTATAGTTTATTCTGTCTTCTTGTTAAAATAAAAACGTGGACTTGACAAAATATAAAACTTTATAATTTCGACATATTCCCTTTGTTTTGCAATATAACATTTTATTTTTTTAGAATCAGGAGGAATAAAAATGATTATTTGTTAAGATTTTTACAATTATTTTTACACGAATGAATATAGTACAAAAGTCATCTTTATTACTATTTTAAATATTTTTATATCTGTCTTTCCAATAAATGTAACTCTTATAACATATAAATGTAAAATTATATTTAAAATTCGATACTATAAATATTTAAGGAGCACGACTGTACCAAAAATGCACACAGTCACAGTTGCGTCTCATGGCTTAGATTAGTCGTCCACGACATGTCGGTTGTGACAGCTGGTCGACTGATCAAAGTAGACTTACTTGTGAAGTCGACTTGTACTTTTACTATGTCTTGCAAATATTTATATTTTTTTTTTACTTTCAAAGGGTTTAAAAAGGTAGACAGAGGAAACTAGCGTTAAGGCACTCCGTTCTCATTTCCCGCCAAGAGGAGGCACTGAGTGTTGAGTGGCGGAATCAACTCGACATCAGCGAAAAAATAAAAAAAAACGTTTCCTTGAGAGGGAATCAAACCACGTCATCAAGATCGATCAAGTTACTTTTAACACTTGTGCTCCTGCGCCTCGTCTGGCTTCATGGCTTAAAAAAAAACTATATTTTTTTAAAATAATGTACCTCTGACGCAATATGGAACGAGATATGTGCAATATTGTATGTACAGTATTAAGTTTTTAATATAAACTAAAATAGAGCTTTTCTTCAAAATAACGCTACCTGTGCATCATTTCAAAAGATAAATAAGCTCAAAATTGCGGTCATCCAGGTACTTAAAAGTTCCCTACAAGAAAGTCTAAGACGCATGCTATATGCATAGTTGGTGTGTTGGTAATAACTGCAGTGGCTGATTAACTCGTAAATGTGCAGTATGGGCACCAAGTACTAAGACTGCACAACTCGTTTGAATAGTTTACGCGTTACATTTTATTAAATCTTTATGCTGATAGTTGAGATGTTGGTTTCATGGTTTTTATGGGAAATTTTAAACGAGTCTAAATAATATTATATACTTTTATTAAATTCTTTCTGTATATAAATATTAAAATATTTTTAAGGTTTCGTAACTCAAAAGAAAAAATGAAACTTTATAGGAACACTTTGTTGTCTGTCCGTCTGTCTAGACTATTTATCTTGAAATCGCTCCATCATCGTCGCTCATTTATGAAGATATCTTCAATAGATATCGAGAAAATAAATTTTAACGCTAAGAGTTGTTACTGCGTAACTCCCTTACCGTAAGGGTTAGAGACAAAAAAATGGTATATCGCTATTTCAGATAAAAAGCCACAAAATCATATCAACATAAGAAATTAAAAGCCAGTGTCTTCTCACGCTTATCGGGCTAGACCCTTTGTTAAATTCGTGGGTTTCTTAAGTTGTACTTGAAATTGGTACGAACGCTTTTGTTGTCTTGTGCCGTTATACACATAACCGTCTTTTCTACATACACACGGAAATGTCTCTTCGAAAATATATTTTTTTGTGACAAATTCTTAAACTACAACTTCAATATCATAAATATTATAAACTAATTGAACGCAAAACCGCGCTTCATATATAGTCAACTATAGACCGTAGTGTAAATTGTTACGTTTTAATATCGTTTGTAATAATTCACTGCATTACTTAATATTTAATTTTCAATTTCGAGTGCTTTCAATAAAACCTGTCGCGCGGAAACTTTGTTAGGCTTTTGTACTGTTTAATAGCATGACGTATTTCATTAAATTTTAAATGATGTTAAACCCTAATTGAAATTTAGTTACTGAGGTAAATGTTTGACGCGCGGTGTTTATGTCCAAATGAAAATTAACATGTAAGAGGCAGAGCAAATATGGAGTTGATTTAATATTTAACAATGAATGGGGGTATTAAAAGATTAAATTATATTGTTATTTTATTTGCTAATATCATGACTGGTTATTGTAAAGAGAACTGGTTGTTGTTATTTTACGGTTATTTGATTCGGGATAAATTTTACGTAAAGACTATTGGGGTATAGTTTTGTATTTTCAGGATGAGCTCGATAGTTGTGGGTTCAACTAGAACATAGAGGAACTGACGTAAACGAATTAGAATGTTTATATCACAGATCTGCCTTACCATATTTTGTTTCACAGATAGCCCCAGTATTTATTTCTTATTCTTCTATTTCCCTTATTATATATATGTTTACCAATATTAAATATAATATTATTAATAATTAAAAAAGTGGTACCACCTTCGATATTTACAAAGGCAAAGTTATATTCCATTTAAAATCAAACGCCCATAGTCTTAAACACAACCTGCCTTGAATGACAAATGTGTATAATTAACGAAGTCCATAATTATTTCCATTCATTTAATATGAAAACAATTAGTTGGAATTGTTTCTCGTCAGCAAATATCATCATTAAAACGAGAGCGGTCCGATATTAATTTCTGTGTATTTGTTCCTGTTGCGAAATTTCATTATTTAAGTCATGTAGTACTTAATGAATACTTTATTCGAAGAGTACATTATGCTTAATTAAATATATATTATTTGTATATTAATATGTTATATTTCCGCCCAATGGCACGTTGAGTATTGGAACCCAACTCCAACTCTTTAGTCAGTTACGAGAGTGCATTAATGAAAATAATTTATTTGTCTGCTTGGAGATCAAACCCACAACCCCCACCTTTATAGTCAAACAATACCCATTGCGAAATTTTGGTATCATTTATTTACAATCAATTCACAGGTAAAATGTAAAGCAACCAGTTTGGTTCTCATGATACAGAGATATTACAAATATACTCGAACGATTCAGATATAAGTAACTGTATAGTGTATATAGATCCATCTCAGAGTGCGTAATTAGCTGTCAATTACACGCAGTGTATACGTAATTGACGTTAACGTTTAAGTTATTTGATAAGGTTCTGATTTCATACTCAGAGATTAGTTGACTATGGTTTTTCAAAAGCATTAGTTGTAGCACACTATCAATTTCAGCCTGTTATCGTATTAAAAAAGACATTAGACCTTTATAATTTTTATTAGGGTTCCGTATGAAATGAATGTATCTGTCTGTCCTTTCGCCAAGCTATATATCGTGAACTATGATACATATGATGCGGACACAGATGTTGCATTTCTGTTGCCGCTCTATTTAAAAACAGAATAAAATAAATATTTAAGCGATGTAATCGATTTTATTTAACCCTACCTTACCATATTTAACAGATTTTTTTTTTTATTTTATAGACAAAGGTACGGAACTCTTAATCCGCGAGTACGACTGCCAATTGGCCGGTTTTCTATACGCATTCCTACGTAATATTGTATAGAGGACATTATTATTTTGCCATCAAATTCGAGACATTATTTAGTGTTAAGACACTCCGTATCACTAAGACTTCCATTCCTCACTGTCTGTCAAATTCTGAAAGTATTGCGTGGCAGAATTAAACACCGAGCTTTGTCTCGATACCAAAGCGATGAAATAAAAATATGAAATATTTCAATTCCTCGAGTGAGAATCGAACCTACAACTTGTCGCATACAGTCGCAAGATTGTGCGCCACCTCACTGTCGCGTAAAATTAAGATAAAAATGTAGTTATAGAATTTCTATAATTTCTGAAATACATTACACAGCGCCAGTGAATTTTACGCTTCGTCCCGTTGTAGTCAAAGTATTTGTAAAATAAATGAATAATAAAAGAGACCAGTTAGCTATTAAATAATTAGCTTCTTTTACGATTATCATTTTCAATATAAACTAAATATATCAATCGACTGGAAAAGCCTGGCGGTTGTCCGCCAAAAATATCTAGATCCTTACACCACATACATGTATGAGAAAATCCAAATCCACAATACTAGCCTACATGTAGTAAATAAATCCAATGTGTTTAATGTTTGAATAAATTTTACTATTTAATCTAGACAAACTTTAATTATAAGGTAACTTATAAATATACTATTCTGTACATAAGGACTTGTACGGTTACTAGTAACTAGTTCAAACTTCAAAATAACAACAAACTCTAAAGCGCAATCCTTAGCTCGTTCAATAAGCCTTTTGACGACTGGAGTTACACACGAATCAACATTGTTTAGTGAATACGATGCAACCAAAAGATTTAAACATGCAATAATACCTGAGAGCTTGCATAACGAATAGGTTTACATTGGATTTATCCAGTATTCACCCAATAACAATGCTTCACACCACCAGAGTTACCTTCCCAATTGACTTTTTTTTCGAATTGGCTTTAATGATGTTGACCTGTACTGGTCTTGACAGCGTCACCGGGAAGGTAGGGGCGAGGGTAGCTCGCCCCTGAACAAAAATTACGAGCTGTGATGGACGCTCGTGAAGTGTTGGCGATCGCAGGGGAATGTCCTGCCTCCGTTAATTAGGGGGAATCGCTAATTTCGATAGTTATGCCCCGTTGCGCTGAGGCGCGGACGTGCCATGATATAGGACTGGTGTAATACTCCATGAGTGTGTAGCGTGTTTTCTATATAGTCTGTGATCGTGTTGTCAAAGTTGACAAGACGAACTAATATGGGAATTAAAATATTAATATATTAATTATAAATAAATATAAGGGAAGAAATTATGATGGCAAATATATTAGTAGTATTACTGATACAAAATTAATTAATATAATAATTAATTTTGTATCACTGATACAAAAGTAATAAAAGAATTAAGTAAAAAAGTAATAAAGATACATTAAAACATAGTTTCAATAGTATGGATTTCGTTACATATTTCTTAAGAGTAATTAAAGTTGTCCGTGAAAAACGATATAAATATATTTAAAATACTTTTTAGAAAATATATAAAAAATCGAACGTAGCGTTATTTGAATCCGTGCCTCTAGTACGATTTCCAAGAGACGCGAGTTTAAATCTCTCTTCGTTCAATTTTTTATACATTTTCTAAAAAGTATTTTTTTTCTTAAGTGTGGAATAACACTTTAAAATTGTTAAAGATATTTAAAAAAATTATACCGTTTCTATTATCCTTTTATATAAACGTTCGCTCAATTAGGATTTGAACCCCTGTACACTACAAGAATCTTCGATAAACAATTTCCATTAAAATCATGATCACCACTAAGTATTAAATGTATACCTATGTAGGTACCATAGGACTTATTATTAAGTTATAACCCAATGAGCTACGTAGCATAATGGGGAAACCGCAAATTTATAGTGACATTAATGCGTGTAACACCAATGTATGATATTGCCCAAATGTAATCTGAACATTTACATATAGATATGTATTGCATCGTTTGCATCCTAATAGGAAAGTTGACATGTATAGAAAATTGATGTTAATTAGATATCACTTTGTCTATTTAATGTTTTAACTAAGCTGCATTTTTTTCAGTAAAGCAGGGTAAGAGAATGAACATATAAAATATTTAATCTCCACGAGTGGGGATCAAACTCACAACTATCGCGTTTACACGATTGTACCTCTTATAACAATACCCCTTCAAACTAATTATTTTTATACAAATATTTTATATTTCTATGACACATATATTGTATATGTATAAATATAATACAAGTGAATAACATTTGTATTAAATGGTCCAGCTCTCTTGTTCATGACAGCCAGTCTAAATACGATTCCGAATTTACGCATTTGAATATATATTTAGTCGATAATTATTCTCTAATAGACTGGAACCAGCTACGGTTTCCCATTTGGTAATAGTTATAACTTACTGATGTATAACTGGAAAATTAATTAATATTTGTACCTGCATCATCGAAGTTAGTTAAATTATGTCTAAAAGATTTAGATTCTTAACATTTTTATTGCATAAGAAGCTTTCTATAATATTTAAAGTTTACCAAATCTTGGTAGTCGTGGTGCAGCGGGACAGCGTCTGCCTGTAAACGCGATCGTGGGTTTGATTCCCATACGAAAGGATGTTGAGTTCCGCAACGTAACACACAATGTCTCGCGAGTATGCAGAGGGAACCTAGTGTTAAGACACTCCGTTCCCCACTCTCTGCTGGATTTTGGAGGCATAGCGTGTTGAGTGGCAGAACTCGCCGCACAACGTCGCGATTAGCCTCGACACCAGAGCGAAATAAATGGAAATATAAATTTAAGTAAATATTTCAACTCCTCGAGTGGGGATCGAACCCACAATCAGTCGGTTTTACAGTCACACTTTGTTCCGCTGCGCCACGACTGGCCTCATATATATTACCAACTTCTATAAATTTAAAGTTTTTAAATATCAAAAATCACTATTAAAAAGGATAGAAAAAAATATATAAAAAATATTCAACACAACAAAAATTTATTACAGCAACAGCAAACACATATTCAAATATGAGAAACTTAAATTATTTTCTTTTATTTGATCATAACAATAAAAGGAACAAAGAAAATGAAATAAATTAAAAAAAAGTAAATTGTAATTACGTGCGTTAATTAGGGGGCGGCCACTCTACGTCACGGCTTTGTCGGATTTGTTAAAAATGTTTAATGTATATATATTCACTTAAAAATGTACATACTAATTAAAACATAAAAACGCTTTGCAGATTAACATAAAATTCTAGAATATAGATAAAATATTTGTTATTCAACATGAAACTTTTATCTCAATAGATAGAGCGACTCTAGTATCAAGATATTTCAATTTCCGCTTTCCATAGGAATCAGTCAAGCAAGAAGAAGAATCAAGCAAGGTGCACTTCGTTATTAAAAAATATTTTTGCATGCATTAAATAATTCAATAAAATTATACTTTAGTACAAAAAAATATTTTATTTAAAAATCTTTCACTAGAGACTTTTGTCTGTGGCTTTAATATTGTATCCATTATGTTGAAAAACTGTAGAAATAAAAAAGTTCATCGCTTCATACAACCAATTGCGTTCAGTCACACGCTTATGCGCCACTACTAGCCTCTGACACTATGACATTTCAATACAATATTGCTATATATAGTACCTAAGTATTGCTTAACCGTTGCCAACGCCCAGTATAATTTGATCAAGTCCTTCATACTCCATTGTTCAATAGCACCAGTTCGAGCTAACTCTGACTAACTTGTCTTCTCCACTACCTGTCTAAGACACATGAATAACTAGGATTAGCATCGTAATTCCACGGTGTGGTCATTTGTTATTATATATGATATACATCTATTATACATTAAAATCGATTTCTTATTATTGAGAAATTCAGCTGATAAAAAAGAATAATATACATATATATAGTCCACGAGATTTAAGTTGAGCTTTGCATTTGTGTAGTGTAGGTGTAACTTAAAATTAGCTTCACGCTGTATCCCGCACACAGCAGGGTTAAGACACTCCGTTCTCCGAGCGTATCGAGTGGCAGTACCCAGTCCACGTGGGAATCGAACCCACAACAGATGCTGTGCCGCTGCGCCACGGCGTATATATACGAAAAATCTACAAATAACAATATTTTATACATTTTTAGTATAATTGAAACGTTCTTTTCTACGAAACTTCAACAATTACTTTTCTCCAAAAATAGCGAGAAGTCTTTTGCATTTTTTTCACAAATAGAAAGATGTGCTCTATTATTGTAACGTTATTCCGGCTGCTAAATAATATTGTTTATATTATTTATTCCTGGCTTTTTATAAAAAGTAGCTTATCATATTTCTTTATTTTTTTTGGCTTCACACTGTATCCCGCAAATAGGAGAGTAGACAGAGGGAAACTGGTTCCCATTAAGATAATTGCTTTCCCCACTTTCTGCCGAATTCTGGAGGTATTGCATGTTGAATATATATAATTTTGTGACATAGCTTTAAACTCTATTGATCACGTTGAACGTTGAATAGGTTTAAAAAAATAGGTAAGTAGTTGTCTGAACGATAAATATATACTTCTTATTGTTATATATTAACTTATTTTTAATGAAAAGTGGCTCAATATGTGTTCAATTTCCTCTCGAAGAAATGAAACATTTAATATTTTCATGGCTCTTTCATTCTCCAGAAATCTCCATCGGAAAGGAAGGGGTGAAGGGTTGGCGGTGACAATAAGGGGGATAAACCGCGAATCAGAAAAAAAATGTATTTTGATAAATCTTAGTAAAAATACGAAAAAAGCTTCACTCTGCACTAGCGTCATGTTTTTCAAACACCGTTGATTTATGTTAAACATATTCACGACTATTAGCAAGGGAGCTAATTTCCATTAGACGCTCTTGTTGCTTCGAATAATGTAATTGTTCTCGCGGTCCGGTCATTAATTGTGTTGATGGAACCTGAAGTAGTAGGGATTTTAAGATGTAAAAGTTTTTTTTAATGTTAATATCTAATAAAATATATATTTTTTTAGGATTCCGTACCTTAAGAGTTAAAAATGTAACACTTCATGTGTTGTGCGTTTATGCATGTGTCAAAACCATTCATCTCTAGATCGCGTGGAGATATTAAATTGATATCAAATATTTAGGCTAGTCGTGGCGCAGCGGCACGAAGTGTGACTGTAAAACCGACTGGTTGTGGGTTCGATCCCCACTCGGAGAGATGAAATATTTACTTAAATTTATATTTCCATTTCTTCGCTCTGGTTAGGCGCGACGTTGAGTTCTGTTACTCAACACGCAATGCCTCCAGAATTCGGCAGAAAGTGAAGAACGGAGTGTCTTAACACTAGGTTCCCTCTGCCTACCCTGCTTTTTGCGCGATACAGTGTGAAGCTGAAAAAATATATATTTAGGTCTATAGTCTCTTGACGCAGATTTTCGCTTTTTCCAAATATGTAGAATTAGAACTTAACGACAAACAAGACACTCTACTCTTCGCGTAGATAATGTCTAAATTTAATGCTGTTGTCACAACGACTGCAGAAATTAAACAATATATAAAATATTAAGCATATTTTATAGAAAACATAATTTTAGTCAATTTTGACATTTTCCAAGTTTTATAGTTTTACGACGTTACAATGTTGCAAATTTCGCTGCAACAAATTATATAACAGTTTCAATCTTAGCCATTTTATTTTTACGGCTGTTAAATAGTCCGTACTTAATTCTAAAGAATAAACATCTCTGGCTGTAAAATACAATGACTTTCAGTAGCGTTAATCAAACATGTTTAGAGTAAAACAAACCATACACTGTGTATACGAGTATATAACTACAGTACCATTTTTTTTCTTTTCAGCTGCACGCTGTATCCCATACACAGCGGTAGGCAGAGGCATTTTTCGATGAAATCTGGAGGCATTATGTGTTGAGTGGCAGAACTCAACGCCACACTTTTTGCTTTTGCATAAGAGCGAAGAGATATAGTAGTTTGTTACCAATCTTTTGTTATTTACTTACTACTTAAAAAAAATAACTAAGCTCCTCTAACTTATTCTTATAGACCACTTACTCTGTGGCAGCGGCACTCAGAGCACGTAGCAATCACTCCTGTAATTAAAACGAAAATACAAAACACCAATACGAAAAGTAATTTTAATACAGTCTTTTGTTTACTATTTTAAGCTCAAACGTTAATTTTATTTATTTTAATCTTGTGAGAGCCCAAAATGAATAAATTAGTGATAGCAAGTGATTTAAGAATTTGTTTTCATATCAGGTTGTAGGTTCGATTTTAACAAGGTGAAATATTTAACATATTTTTATTTCCTCTGGAAACGAGGCAAAGCGCAGCGTTGAGTTCCGGTACTTATCATGCAATGCCAGAATTCAGTGAAAAGTGTCTTTATAGGTACGGAGTGTAATAATACTATGTTCCAGGTTTCTCCTTTGCCAGAAGTAAAAAATCCTTATAAAAGTTTTATAAATAGCTTATTACATATTACCAAAAAACAATTTTGCTGTTTTAAAAGTTAACTTACTATTTAACTTTTTAATTTAATACTTTAAACATAACACTACTTCTGAGTAGTTCTTATTTAAGTTGTTTAAAATTTGAATAGCTTTTTGGAATTTGACATTGTAAGCCAAAATAATTTTATTACAGTATCTAATAAATAACTTAATATTGTGTAATATAATTTCATAAAATACTGTTCAATTAGTCGAAAACTTTGTTTAAATAGCAAATATATATATATATATATATATATATATATATATACACAAATTCAAGTTTGATAAGATAGATTCTTCAGTTACGAACACATACAGAAAGATAGCGTGTTGGTAGTGTTGCAGACTAAATGACATGAGTAAGCTTAGATATCACCGAGCTTCCAGTTGAAGTCATATATTGATAGAATAATGGGCTGCATGATACGGTCCGCTTTGTTTTGTACGACGCAAGGAGATTAGTGCATACAAAGAACTAGTATGGGGAAGATGTTTTAATTATGTACAGATACTATTATGTTTCATATAAAACTGTTTTTATCTTTAATTCTGGAGGCTATAGGATAATTTTATATATATATATATATATATATATATATATATATATATATATATATATATATATATATATATATATACAAATTCAAGTTTGATAAGATAGATTCTTCAGTTACGAACACATACAGAAAGATAGCGTGTTGGTAGTGTTGCCACTACCAATGTTAATAAAAAAGTTAAAAAAGTACGGACCACGTGCCTATAGTGTTTAGTTAAAATTATATAAAAAAAAAAAAATCCTCCTGGCACTCACTCCGGCTTTGATCAGAGCCTGGCGAAATCTGACTCAACCTACTCCACTTTTAAGTTTAATGTCCTCGATGATTAGACCATTGACTTCAATGTGCTGAATCCCGATATCTAACCAGCGCTTCCTTAGGCGTCCGGGGAACAGAGTGTCTTAACACCAGGTAACCTCTGTCTACTTGTTATTTGCAGAATACGGCGTTGATTAAAAAAAATGTACATTAAAGATATCAATACCCATACATTGACAGTTATAGTACGTCAATGGGCGATGAAAACCAAACAAATCAAAGCATTCAGTTCCCACGCGGTGTACCGTACATTGGCGTTTGGTGCACTATTTCTAAACAGCTGAAACGTGGAAATTCCACACCGACAAAAATAGGTACAAAAATTGCGAATCTTCCAAATAAAAATGAAAAACTTCATGCGAAAACAGAGAAAACTGTCGAAAATTCGAGGGTGTTTGTTTTGTCATCGACACACTTTTAATAAATTTTTGTATACAAGATTTTTTTTATACAAAACATTTAATATTTATAGCGCAGTATACTGCGCGGTGGACAAAAAAATTATAATTGTAGAAAATTTAATTTCCATAGTTGTTTTACTGCACCAGTTAAAGTTATTATTGGAAAATAACTTTGAAGCAATTAAGGTATCGCAAACATTTTAATATTTTGAAGTTAATTAAAGTTGATATCGTTTCGCATGTTGGAACTTTCACTTTTGAAACTACAAAGATAAAAGATGAAATTAGATCTTAAAAAAAATTGTCTTTGTTTTTTATTCAGATTCGCGCTACATTCCATATATAGCAGTAAACAGTAGGCAGAGGGAAGTAAAACACTCTGTTCCACAGTTGCCACCGCTCGAGCACATTGCGTACTCAATAGTGAAACTCATCGCCACCTTTTACCTTATTGAAAGAAGAAATGAAAATAAAAATGATATTATTTTATTCTCTTGAGTGGGAATCAGACTCACACGAGCACATGTTTGTGCCACTGCGCCACGGCAACCTGAACTATTTCAATTCCGTTTTATGAATGCACGCAATGTTCCTAAGCTGGGGAAAGCGGAGGTCGCGCAATGATATATTTAAAATCGTTGATTAAAGTAAAGAAGAAGAATGTATGAGAAATTCAAATTTATTTTATAATTTAAAATTTAAATAATCGTATGTATAAGGACATAGGATAATTTTATAAAAAGAAAAAAATATTATCCTCCAGAAAAATTATCTTATAGCCTCCAGAATTAAAAATAAAAACAGTTTTGTATGAAACATAATAGTAACTGTACATAATAAAAACATCTTCCCCATACTAGTCCTTTGTATGCACTAATCTCCTTACGCCGTACAAAACAAAGCGGACCGTATCATGCATCCCATTATTCTATCAATATATGACTTCAACTGGAAGCTCGATGATATCTAAGCTTACTCATGTCATTTAGTCTGTATAGTTAGCTTTGTTTGGAGTAAACTTTATCATTTCAATTAAAGCATAAATGATATGCTCAATATAACAGATATTAGGCTGCATATGAATTTTGGTTTTCTTTGCCGATGTTATAATTATTTGGTAGCTAATTACACTATTGGAAAAAAATTGACTAGTGCTACTTTTATCAGTATAAATAAATATGAGCTAATTACTTGAAAAGCTGTTAGTATTATTTGCTCAAAACCGAATTGACATGTAACAGAACATTAATAATATATTTTTAAGTTATTACTCATAATTATAAAATTTGGTACAAAATATAAACAGATATGTAATAATAAATTAATCACCAAACCATACCAGAGGCGACAAAATTATATATTAATAATAACAAATTTTGTACTTTTAATTTAAAAAACATGTACAGGCTACCAATTTAACTATCACAACGTTCACTTTTTAATTTTATTGTTTAAATTCCAATACAGTCAGTTTTTAAATTGAGTTTTTAATATTTTTTATTATCATTAATTTAGTTAGATAAGAATATTAATGATAACGATAAAAAGAAATTATATTTTTTAGATTATAATTAATATTCTTTTGTTAAGAAAAATCAAGAGGAGACAATACGAATAGCCAGAATAGACATATACATACATATACAATTATGTATACGTAAAATCCAGCTGACTTTATTTGGTAATAAAATATTGGTGTTATGGTTGTTATTGATACTTTAATAGAGTTTTTAACTAATAGCGTTTACTGCAACATGTTATAAATTTCTATTTGTGATAATTCTTAGCTTCAATGTAGAAATTTTAAGCCGTCGTAGCGCAGCCCCACAACGTCGGACTGTAAGCGAGATGGTCGTAGGTTCAATTGCACTTTGGACAATGATTTATTTTCATTTCCTCGCTTTGGTAACAAGACAAAGCAGCAATTTGGTAGCAATCATGAGCTCCGCCATCCAACACTCAATCACTCAAAGTGTCTAAACACTTGGTTTCCTCTGCGTATCCTCTTGTCGGCAGGATACAGCGTGAAGCTGATTTATTTTGATTGTATTTTATTTAATAAAATAAGAATGCCCCGCCAGCAAACTTAAATTCATAAATTTTATTGAAATATACAAAATTAAGGGTTATAGAAAACTCTCGATGGACGAATTTCCTTCGCACTTGACTCCCGCTGTGTACGGGATACAGTGTGAAGCTAAGCAAATACCGAAATTTCTTCAACACATGATAACTTCAAGTTCCTGTTCATTTAACCTCAATAAAACACAATAAATCGAAGCAACGATGCAGTACATACGGCAATGTACTCATAAAGCAGAGTCTTCAATCTTTGTCGACTAGGGACACCTGGAGGTCGATTTGGCTGAATGCCCAACTCTTTAATCCACTCGGTCCTCTAAAGAAGGGTTTCGGGTGGCAACCCGATAGTAATTGCCTGTAGAATGTGGGCCTCAATTTACGCTTGCACACGCTATTGACTTGACTTTGTTTTTTTATATATAGCATTCGTTATATGTATTTTTCGCTTTAATCGGCTGTACCTTATTTAAAATCATGCTAAGTTTAAGACAAATGTTAAAATAAAAAAAAAATATGTAAACCTATTCAGTATGTTTTTCTTTCGTTTTTTTTAGCTTTACGCTGTATCTCGCATGTAGCAGGGTAGACAGAGGGGACTGGAGGGGGGACAGGGAGGGAAACCTAGTGTTAAAACATTCCGATCGCATCAAGACACTTCCGCTCCCCATTATTCGCCGAAATTTGTGAAATTGGTGAAATTGCGTGTTGAGTTGCATAAGCAACTAAATATATCGATAAATTGATATAGATAAATTGAGTTATCTCAATCCCGGGATTGAGTTATCTCAATCCCGCACTTTGTCTCGCTACCAGAGCGCGAAAGTAAAAATATTTCCTATTTCATTTTCTCGAATAGGGATTGAACCTACAATCGCTCACGTTTACAGTCTTCTACTTGTGCCCCTTTGACACGACTAATATTATAAGTATATTTGAAATTTAAATCTCTTATACTTTAAAAGCACTTGTATACACAAATTAAGATATACGGAAATATATCATCTAAAGCTCAATTGGATTTATACGAACTTTTGTAATTTTTTAAATAAAAATATCTAACTATATTATATGTCTAAAATATCGAACTAAGCGGAACTGCTTGCTCGCTTAATAATGCATATGCTATACTCTTGCATAGCATATGCATTATTATTAGAGTAAAAGTCAAAATATATTACGTCAGACGCAGTTGCTTTAATTTTATTGTGAAACGTCGAAGCTAAAATCAATTAGATCTTCGCACGTAGAAGCAGAGTTGTTAACGAGTTCTTAATGATCCTGCCAATTTACAAGTCCGTTCTGGCACAGTGGCACAAGCGTGTAACTGTAAGAGCGACGGTTGTAGGTTCAATCGGGAGGAATTAAATATTTGATATTTTCATTAATTTCATTTCCTAAGATAGTACCAAGGTAAAGCGCGGCGTTGAGTTTTACCACTCAACACGCAATAAATTTAACATATCCCAAAATAAGGATAGAACCCATAACTGACGCTCGGCCAATCTAACAATTCATAAATACGCAACGATAACGCCAATATAACTATGTAGTATGTATGTATATCGTTAATATAAATTTAAAACGAAAACTCACTCCAATATTATGCATGTCACAAATTGTATTTATGCAAAATGCCCTGTAATATCTCTCACGCACCGTGTGGCCGCAAACATGAAAATATATAATAAACGCAATCAACAAATCTACATATCACTTATTGTGTTTTAATCACGTTTATCAGATAGTGTTAAGGCACTCCCTCCTCCACTTTCTGCTGAATTCTAGAGATATTGCGTTTTGAGTATTCATCACTCAACACAACGACAGCAGCGTGAAGATAATGAAAATAATAAAATATTTGATTTTCTCTAGTAGGATGGTCGCGTTAACAGTCACACGCTTGTGCCCCTGCGTCACGACTGGCCTCAATTTATGGTATTAATAAAGGAATGAATACATCTTAAAGTTAAATAATACGTTATGTAAAATATACAGTACGGTCAACAAGTTGTGGCCATTCAGAAGTTATCTTTCATGAACTTTTGCGCATTGTTCACTCAGAAAGAAGTCAAAAGTTAGAAAAATTCTAAAATTACATCTCCTAGCCATCTACAACTAACTTTAGGGCGCCAAATCAATTTATGATTTGTTGTTAATTAATATATTTTGAAAATATTAAACTTTCGTACATGTGATGTGTATGAAAATAAATAACATTGGTCAAGTACGATTGGGACTCGCATACCAAGGATACTTACCAATTTCAGGATTGTAGGTCAACTGGCAATACAATTCATAAAAGTTGACAAACTTAAGTTTACCGACGTTTGCACTCATTTTGTTTGAAATTAACTACAATCACAAGTTTGTAATATTTTTTTTATATGTATAATAAATACCTATCTTTAAATTTACATCTTTCAGATTTTTAAACTTTTACTTGTAAGTTCTTACGTCGGGCCAAATTTCATCAAGTACCCTACAGATTTTGATTATGCGGAGAATTTCATACAAAATTCAGAAAAATCTATGAACAAATGATCGTATCTTTTGATTGTGTTGACTTATAAGCCTAATTTTTTCTGTGTTTCAAGGGGCTATAGATATTTGATATTCATTTCCGCCCAATACCTTTACGCGTTCTCGAGATAAATTATCTTGACAGACTAATAGATTCAAAAGGAGTAAATAAGCAAAATAAGAATTAGATAACATAATTTAAACATTGTACTTATTAATTCAAGCAATTTTCACGCTTGAAATATATACATATTTCAATTAGTCTTGATTTTACATAGCTTTTAAGCAAAAATTGGCTTTCTCAAAACTCACTGTTATATACTTGACATGAGTGGTACAGGTTTATAGCAATAGCAATAGCAAATAGTTAATATATCCAAGTTTATATATGAACGGTATAGACATGTCTGTCTCATCAATCGGTGTCGTAGAAAGTCTTGCTTGTAAGAATATTATCTAAAATATTATTGTAATAAATGTATTAATGTATAAATGTTGTATTTTTTATTAAAAAAAATAATCTTTCAGCAACTAGTTTACTTATTATTTTTCACTAATTTAAAGTAATCTCTATATATAATAAGACATATATAATAAGACAGTAAAAATATTTTGTATGTACATTTAGTAATTTTGACTGATATGGATAGAGGGACACTTAAAAAGAATAATAGAAAGCAAAAATTTTTTTTTTAATTTCTTGTCTGTCTGTCGATATGTATATCCACATTTTTCTCTGAAAGTACTGAACTGATTTACTTAACAGTTTCATTGATTGCTTTATTTTAACTTAACTTAACAATTAAAAATTGTTTCATCAAAATCGGTTCATTAAAAAAAAAGTTATCGTCATTTGAATGAACTCAAGGTATTAGTTTGCCTGCGAATGTTATATAGCAATCGCGCTGGTAAGATTCCCGGCTAAAGAATGACATTCGAAACGTCTTGGTTATATGACTGTTGATAAAAATATATATTTTTGAAGCACTATTATTAATATTTTATTTAACAAAGTAAACAAAATTGAACTGTTAGTGGAGATTACCTTCATAAATCATAACAGTTAAGTTTAAATCGTTTTTAATTCAACACAGAGATAAAGAACGATTTGATCTTCAAAGAGGTATCAAGCAAATACATAAATTTTTTGGTTCGTTCGTTCGTTTGAAATAAATCTATATAAAAATGCCCAAAAACATCCTTTCTACGTGTACTCTGTAATAACTACATATTTGCCAATTGTACATTTAGCTAATAATATGTGTAACTAATTTAAAAACTGTACAGGAGTTAATATGCAAACATTACAGTTATTTTACAAAGAATATTATGGATCCTTACCCAAATCAATAATTTAACATTTAAGGCTGTTTCTGAAGCAGTATATTAAATTATTAAGTGACATCAGCACATTTAACAGAGCTTTAAAAAACATAACATAGGTAAAAAATAATGTAATGTAATTAATTTAATAAATAGTAATTGTAATGTTACAAAAATATATACATATAATAAGTAATTAGCTTTATTATATTTTATGAATAGCAAATATCAACATTGGTCGTATTTTTTAGTTCGAAACAATCAAAAATTCTTATAGAAATTACGATAATGTCGTAAAATTAATCATATTAGAAGTCACTATAGTTGTCGATCAATTATGCTTATTAAATCAAAAATCATGTGCAAGCGGGCGAAGCCGTGGGCGGGCCGCTAGTTGCTTATAATTTTTTATACTTTTTCACTTTTTAATTTCATGAATCTACATAATTTATAGTAGGCTGAAAGAACTTATTAGGCTTAAAACAGACTTTGATAACATAGTAACTGAGACTACTCTCCGTCCATTTAAGTAGTGCTACGAGAAGGTTGCGAAACTCAGGTCTCATCGTCGCATTTCGGAGAACAACACGTGTTCAATCAAACGTTCATAAAATGTGACTCGTCAAAATTTCGCTAAGCGTGTAATTACGCAAAATTAATTATAATAAGATTGTTTTTCAATAAAACAAAATCAAAGTCTTTAACCGTAATAAAACACGTCCGTTTGTTACCGTCCAATCGTTCGTTCACCGATACACATTCGTTCTTCCGGACGTTTATTACCGCCGGCGTCGTGCGTCGCTTTTTTCTTTATTCATTCATTCGCTCGCTCCGTCGGTTATGAAATCCCAATATGGCGGCCGATTAATAATTGACACAAAAGCTTCGGGCGCGTAAAGTGATTTACATCGCTTTAGCGACAGAGTTATGGATCGGATACAACAGATACGTACCGAATCCAATTGGAACTCTAATAAACTTACGATGAATAGCGTTGAATTTATTGTTTTTTTTGATTTTCCAACAATACGTATTCTGATCGGTTTAAAAAAATGTACTATTTTATATACACTTTGCTTCTTCACTCAAAATCTTTATAGTTAAGATTCAATGTTTATATTAAAATAAGTAATTATATTTTTAGTACATTCGATTAGAATCAATATTTTTTTGTGTTTTTAAATTATGTTTTTAGATATCATTTAAGTTATGTCATAGAATATTATACGTCAATATAGTAAATTAATAACTCATTTGATTAAGTTCAGGAGTAAAAACCTTGTCATAACTTGTGATGGCGTCACGTGGAGTCGTGTTGGAGGGTAGGGGTTGTAGTGCCGGCGGTCAGCTTCCATACTTGAACCAATATAAACTACCACTTTCGGCCAAACAGCACCAAACTTTCGGCTTGCTCAGATGGTGAATAATAATTTTATTACATTAAAGTAACAAACAATATACAGTACACTAGTCTATTATTTCTTGTATTATGTTTACTTCAACCGTAGTGATAAATGAAGACCGCGCTACCGTCCAGCCATCGATGGAGCCGTCACATCGATATTCTGCATTCTCGATATCTTCTTCATAGCAAGTATCTCTATAATAGATTAGTTTTAATACATCCTTATTTGTAAATTCTTAGATAGACACTATATAGCATTTTTTTTATATAATAAAGATTCCCTAAATAATAGATTATTTTAATATAATAGTTAAGGAATCACTACAATTATATTTCACCCTGATATCTAAACTCGTTAGAAGGGAAAGAACTAACTCGCAAACTTTGAGAAATACTTCGTCTTCAACGAGATTTCTTGAAATGTAAATAAGGATTTCTTATAACAACAATTCAGACTTTACATATAAAAATGATAAGTTTCACAAATGATAAATTTTATAGTCATTAAAACTAATTTACGAAGACTTCTTTTGTGTACATTTTTAACCAAACGTGGTATCGCGCTTAACATATTGTTTGTTATCCTTAGATAATTAGACGTTTATAAAATTCAAATTAAATCAATCAGCTTCACGCTGTATCCCGCACACAGCGGAGTAGGCAGACCGAACTTAGTGCTAAGACACTCCATGCCCCACTTAAAGCTCAATTGAGTGGCGGAATTCAACGCCGCGATTTACCAGAACGAAGTAATTAATGGAAATAAATATTTTCATTCCCTCAAGTGGGGATCGACCCCTAAACCAGTCGCGTTTAAAGTCACATTTTATACCTCTGCGCCACGACTGGCATCATAATTTTCATTTTCTCACTTTGGTATCGAGGTAAATCGCGGCGTCGAGTTCCGCCATTCAAAACGTAATGTTTTCAGAATTCGGTGCACATTAGGGATCGGAGTGTCTTAACATTATGTTCTCAAGTTGCCTTTGCCTATCCTGCTATGTTCGGGGAACAGCGTAAAGCTAAAAAATATATTCAATTGTAAAAGAGAATAACTTCAATCATATCAAAATGGGACAGTTGCTTATTTAATATGCTATTTCCAACTCTACTGCTGTGAGCTAAATACGACGACACTCTCTACATTTACATTTTTAATAGAGGCTTACTCAATTCAATCTAGGGCGAACAAATATGCAACATGGAGGAAATTAGCTCTTATTTTCTCATTGAAACCTTATTTTATTTTCTTTTTACTTTATACGCGACTGCGTCTTCATATTTTATAATATGTAAAATATTTCATATGTATGTCTTATATAGTTATTACTACTACTGGTTAAATATATGTTTGTACGTCTTGAAATGCAAATATAGTGTATAAATACACCGATTTATTTTCTTTTTACATATTTTGCTAATAATATTTGTGTACAGTCAAAATTAGAATAGTAGATAAGTTTAGTAGTGGGTATTTTTGACTACTAAAGTAGAAGTAAATAAAATATTTTTTATTGTTCACCAAATAATACATTATACATATGGAACATAAAACATTGGATAGCACGCTGTATCCCGCATACAGGGTAGGCAAAGGGCACCTAGTGTTAAGACATGATTTTCAATGAGTAGGTTTTTTATATAATACTTATTTTAAATTTAAAAACAACATATAAATGTAACTTTCCATTTGCATTTTGAATCCACACCAATTGTTTTTATTTATTAAACGCATACTGTACATCACATTAATAACTATATTACGAAAATGTCATAAATGTTAAAATTCGCAGAAACAATATATTTAAGTGAACACTGTATATTTCGTACAATAAGAAAACCACGGCGTACCTAAAATGAAACCAATACATATTACATCGGAACTACAAATCCCGGCTATCATACAAATGTGATCAATTAATCAATTAATATGACCATAGTTATGCCAATTATGAGGCTCGAATGCGTCTAATTGACAAGTCAATACTTGTCAAAGCGTGATATCGATTACGGCTACCTATATGTGAGGTCTGTGACTAGGGGGTTTGGTTAAAGATCATTGATGCCCTCAGTTCTGTCGTGTTTGATTGTCGTAACTAAACGTCAGGGTTATAAGTTCAAATGGTAGTACCTAAGTGGAACTTTTATTCATTATTGTTAAAATTTAACAACACTTTTCTTTATTTGCATTTGTAGGCAGAGTGATCCCTACAACCTAGTGTAAGACACTCCGTTTCCATTATGACAATACAGTTCCATATTTTCTGTCAAAATCTGGAAGCATTTCGTGTTGAGTGGTGAAATTTAACGTTGTGCTTTGCACCAGACCACACGAGATCGAAGAAATATTAAAGATTTCATTTCCTTGAGAAGGAATTGAACTCACAACTTGTCGTGTTTGACTGACCGACCTTTAAGAGCTATCATAATCTATATATATCTACATATAATAAAACTGTAAAGGGGGTAAAATCTTTACATTGAATATAAACTAAAAAAAACACTTCAGAGGGACCTAAAACAAATAATAGAAGATAAAAATATAATTTTTGGAATTCTTGTCTGTCTGTCTACTGGACAGATTTAAATGAAACTTCTTTTGTTACATAGCTAGTCTTCGGCTACATATAAGCTATAATTTATTTTGATGGTCCGAATACCTGATGTGAAACCTATCAGCCCGCCTAATCTAAAACAGATGTCTATACAACGCTTTAGGAAAAGTTATTCAACATAATGAGCATTTTCTGTTGACATAAAAAAACATGGACCTAATGTGGAACCCCAGTCACCATATAATGAACCACCTTAAAATAAATCGTTCTACGTAATAAACCCTTTTTTTAGACTTTTTTTGCTAACATAATTATTATTTGGAGTTGTTCAAGACCAAATGATAGTTTTTATTTAAATTTAAGTAAATATCTTTATTTTAGTTTTCTATTAAACATTAGTTAAGAATGCCTATTATTTTTTCAAAAGCAAGCATGTGTATTTGTATATTGCAAATTTTATCAGGCGTTCTTCTGTACATTCATTAAAACGATACTTATAAATATATTTATGATTTATGAAGCAAGATTCAATGATAAGAGTGGCAAGTGGAAACCTCCAATGACGTTTATCCAGTATCGATGATATGGGAAGAAGGTTACGTTAAATATGTGAGTATCTCCAGCAATGGGGAATGATGGAAGGCAGGTGGATGATAGAGATGACGAGGTGCAAGAGGTGTGGAGAAGTCTATCCGTTCTCTCTAGCCAGGGATTAAAATAAATATTTATTTTACATCAGAAGGAAAATTTTAACTATATTTTAAACCTAGCTTCTTATTTAAAAGCTTTCTTAGTAATTAAAAAGTTTTAGCCTTTGACCTATGGGCTATAATGCGTTCACAAAGAACATTGTCAACAGCGATACGGAAAATGATTGTTAAAACTTTGCTGTTGGGTTATTAAATTTTGTTCATCATTTCTTGAAACATTTTATTGTTGAAATTATATTTTTGTAATGATCAATAAAGGATCACCACTTTAATACCTAAAATAAATATATATTTTTATTTATTTATTTTATATGGGAATGTGGGGAACCGAGTACATTAAGTTCCATTTGCCTACCGCTAAATTTCAGTACTTTTGATACCCCCCTCTCGTCCGAATGTATCGAGATTATCTAAACAGAGTGTCATGGTGATCGATCTCCACTCAAGAAAATGATATATTTATTTCAATTTATATTTTCATTTCCTCGCTCTGGTGTCGAGGCAAAGCGCGGCATTGTGTTCCGCCACTTAACAAGCAATGACCGGCAGATATATTGTCTATATCTATAATATTTACATCACTACACATAGATACACTATATCTGTTATAAGTATTTAAATGATAGGTGAAACCTCACCTATCATTTAAATACTTATACTATTCGAAAAACATTTTTTTTTTTTTGAATAGTACAACATTCGCATTCTAATAAATATTAATATGAATAATGAAATTTCCACATATCAAATTCAAGCATATTTTGTATATTGAAATGAAATGTTTTTAATTAAAGCCATATTATTTTGACTTATCAATGTAGAATCCATCGTTTTGTGGCAATAAATAAATGTTCATATGTTATACGCAAAATTGCGGTTAGTTTCGTTTATGAATATTAGGAATTTGAATAATGGGTGTTATAGATTACTATGGAATTATGATTATATTTAATTGCTATTAAATAGTAAGAAAGATAGTAAGACTGACCAATATAAATAGTGGTGTTTAAGCACGTAGGTCCTCTTCTCTTGTCGTCAGCCGGACGTTACAAAGGTAAGTACTAAATTGTCACTTTTTAAGTATTAGGTTATTATATGTTCCTGTTTTATGTATTTATATCCTAAATAAATAAATTACAATATTGAAATATACAGGGTGGAAGAGGCAGCGCTCTTTTTACGGAAACACATATAGGGTATAATATTTCAAATCCGTTTGAAATGTTTTACTATTTTATTTTTTAAAGAAATAAATTTTAAAGTAACAAATATTTTTTATATTTTAAAGAAATTTATCAAGATAACTCAACAGTTTAGCCGTAGGTTTTTTTTATTTCACGATGTTTATCCATACCTATATTTCGAGTAACGCAGTTACGCAAAGATGCGAATAACGTAAATGCATACTACTAAAGGTTAAACAACTTTGAACTTTACCGACAAAAAAAACTGAAAAAAGACGACTGTAAAAAGTCTTAAAGGTTAACTTAGCTTAAAATCTTTCTGTAAAAAAAAATTAAAAGTTATTTATTTTAAAACTTTCTTCTGTATTGACTAAATATAATACATTAGTTCTAGACAAGGCCCACACTACACTTTAAAGCTCTTAGTAGTACGAACAGGCGAACCCATTTGGAAAACATTTTGAGCATTGAATACATTAAAAAAAATTATGTATATTTTCATAAAATCGGCTTCACGCCGTATCCTGCACACAGCAGGTTAAGCAGAGGTACGGCGAGGGAGAGAGGGTTTTAAGATACTCCGTTCCCTTGAAGGCACTTCCATTACCCACTTTCATTATGAAATATGAAATATCCACAACTTGTATCGTCGTAGCCCTGCGTCACAATTGGCTTTATTTTTTTTTTATTAATAATATTTTTATTTGTTCTCTACTTTCCTCTCTTCTCCTTTGTTATGTAAGCGGAATCTATACTACTAAAAATCATATAATAAACGTCCAAATATATTCATTTAACAGCGGACTATCGTTATATGATCACATGATCTTTAACTTGTGTGTGTACATTGTATGTATACCCACAACATTTTGCTGATTAAACCTATTTGTTTAAATGCGTATATTATTTAATGTTAACTTATCGTTTAAATAACTATTGAATATCATTATCAGTAATTTGTGTATGTTTTAACATGTTTTCTTAGCTTATTTATTCAGTTTTAATTATTTTCTTTTCCTTTTTCATTTTCGCTCTGCATCCTGTATATAGGAGGGTAAGCAAAGGAAACCTGGGAGCCTGGTGTTAAGACCCTGCGTTCCGATTAAAGCACTTCCGTTACCCATTGTCCGCCGAACAATCAAATATCTCGTTATATATCTATTTTAATTTAATGTTGCCCTACAGTGGACCGTGATGATGGAGTAGAAGCGGGTGGATTTTACGTGTACTATCGTGTGGTGTCTTCAGCTTCAGGGCATATGAGAAGTTGGTGAGAAATGCAAACACACTTAGCCTGGTCCTATCTCACTTAGCTTCGGACACCGCCTAAGAAGTGTTTTCATTTACAATTGCCAATAACTTTTAGGCTGGCTCCGATTTTAGTACTAGAATGAATGGTAAGCAGTTTTTTAAAAAAAGAAGAGATTCTCAATTCGTTGGATTTTTTTTTATGTATGTTCACCGATTATTCAAACACGCTTAAATCAATTTGGATAATATTTTTTTTTGTTTGAAAGCATATATCTCACAGGTAGTCCTATGGTGACCATGTCAAAAACTGATGATCTGATCCTAGAGATATCGAGAGAACTCTTTATATTTCATAGGCAGACTTTTTTATGATTCGTGTGTTTGCTTTCGGACAGCGCAATTTGATGACGTGGGACTTATGATGAAGACCGTAGATGGCCGTAGATACATTATTAAAACTGGTGAACCACGGATTTAAATTTCGTTAGAAATGTGATTCCGCAATCGTTGCATTTTCAATCGCCTTCAAAAAATTGAGAGGTGCTCAATTCGCCCGAATATTTTTTATGTATATTCTTGTCCACTTGTTACGGGTTGGGTTACGAAAATTATTAATAAGCCAAAATGTCAGTTCGTACAAACAAAATTTATGAATTTTGAAGTCAGCGTCAAGATTACTACAATATCAATTACTAAACTTGTTTGTTTGACTTGGCACTTCAAAATTATAAAGTTATTTTAAAATTATTTATGTTTAACTTTCATTTTAATTATGTGTGTTTAAAGTTTTATTACGTTTTATTTTATGTTAAACAAATTTATTTTTTACTTTTTAGTTTATTATCAGTCGGTTTTTTTTGTTAGAAATAGTTTTTTACTCAAAAACTCTTACACCACCTATACATGCGATGCGTTGAGTACCACCACTCAACGCGTTATGTGTCGAAAATTGACCGGTGCATGGGGAGCGGAGTGTTTTAACACTAAGTTCCATTTGACTATCCTGCTATATGCAGGATACAGGGTAAAGCTAAAAAACCTATATTTAATGTGAAGGAATCCTCAACTCCTTTTCAAATAACAGCTATCAAATTTAATCAGGCACTTCTCTACTACGTTATTTTGACGTTATAAATGTGAAACATTGTATGTCATGCATCTCCTTTATCTTTATCAAATTTAAATTCTTTATCGAAATAAGCAAATCGAGATTTTAATGGAGAAATATTTAGTTAGGAAAAAATGAAATGTTGTTCTATGTAATCGTTTACATTATAAAATAATTGAAAACTGTAACGTAATATTTAACCGTTTTTCATTCGACATTAATTTTAAAACTTAAGTTATCCCAACGTCAAGAAAATTTTATGAAGATAAACTTTAGCTTTTATGGTATGTAATTTCGATGTATACTTTTCGAGAAAATGTTAAATTAAAATAATTCTACGCTCTGTTTACAGCCGCAGGCCACGGGGGGGGGGCGCCCTTGTCGCCGATGACACGAAGCAGCCACTCAGTGCTTGCTCTTTCTCAGAATTATGATAACAAGTTGTTCATTATTGAATGTATCAATATGTTGCCAAATACAGGAACATAAAATTATTATAGATGGTATGCGGACGAAGCCTCGAGTGGGCCGCTAGTCTTTAATAACATGTTTTGTAAAACTTCATATAAATTCTTAGCATAGTAATATAACTATAGTACAGTAAGGATATTGTCATATTTTACTTCAATGAACATTACTCCATCGACTAAGAAATTGGTATCGTATTCTAATTCAGCTTCACGATATAGTCGTACATATGTAGGTAGAAGGAACCTAGAGCTAAGAGGCTCCGCTTCTCAATTTCCGCCGAATTCTGTCATTGTGTATTGAGTGGCAGAACTCAGCGACGGAACGCGATTTATGTCTGCACCAGAGTGAAGAAATGGTAATATTAAATATTTAATTTCACCGAGTGGGAATTGAATCCATTTACAGTCACACACGTCACGCCTGTATCGACTGGCCTCTATTCTAACTCGTTAATTAAAATTGCCAGCGAATTAAATTTGTCGAAAGCATGAATTGGTTGTACGATTGAGTTCTCGATTATATCCTACAGCGAGAGGTAATTCAGAAATCTCTATTCAAAGCACCGATCGAGGTTATTGCCTCTTATCGAATAATTCTTGTGAATACTGAAGCTAATTTGCCAATATATCCTCTCTCTTATATTACGTTTATTAAAATCATAAAGTTTTTGCATGTTTTGCGTGTTTGTGAAACTTAACGCTGCATCTCGTCAAACAATACCTACGAAACAGCTATACTATAAAATATAAAAACGTGAAAAAAAATCGTAAAGTCAGTTACCAAATAAAATAATCTTATTCATTTAATGTAAACTTTCATGTGTTGCAAACTCTTTATATATGCGTCACAGATTTTTAATTGTTCTACAGTGTCGAAGGACTTAATAATTATTGAACATCAATTCATCAGTCTAGTTTAATAATACTAAAATCCCTCGGACTTGATGAAACTGTAAAGCTTATTTAAGTACTAAGGCTTACTTTGCTATATAACGTCTTTATTACTTATATTTTGTTTTCTTACCTTAGACAAATTGTTTAGTTAATATATTCTGTTAATAGCTACTTACGCGCAGCTTCGTCCACTTCCACTTATTGTTATATTATAGCGAAATTATACGAAGTCTTTATATTATTTGTAAGCATAAACAAAAGCCAGTCGTAACGCAGCGGCACAAAGTGTGACTGTAAATCGACTAGTTGTGGGTTCGATCCCCACTCGAGGAGATGAAATATTTACTTAAATTTATATTTCCATTTCTTCGCTCTGGTGTTGAGACAAAGTGCGGCGTTGAGTTCTGCCACTTAACACGCAATGCCTCTAGAATTCGGCAGAAAGTGCGGAATGGAGTGTCTTAACACTAGGTTCCCTCTGCCAACCCTGCTGTGTGCGGGATACAGCGTGAAGCTGATTTTTTTTATTTTTTTTTATAAACAAAAGCTATATTATAAGTGGAAAGTTGCAGTTTTCATTAATAATCCATTTAGTAGTTTTTGCGTACAAGTGGAACAAACACTCATCCTTACAAACATTCACATTTATAACATTAGTAGGATAGGATAGTATATGTTAATGGTAACTTCAAAATATAACTTAGGTATATAATATTATTTTGTACTAAAGTAGGCGGGAAGGTGATATTCTTGGTTGTCCCATAAGAGTAATTTACATATAGCGTCGCATCCGCTTGTTTTATGACTACTTTAGAAATGGAGTTTTAAACATTCATGCTGGTTGCCCGCCTCTAAAGTGTAAATTTACTGTAAAACTTTAAATATAATTATTTACTGTCTATAAAATAATTTACAATGAAGATGGGTTCAGCTTCACGCTGTATCTCTAATATAGCAGAGGGAACATAGTGTTAAGACATTTCTCTCCCCACTTTCCGCCTAATTCTGGAAGCATTGCTTGTTAAGTGGCGTAATTCTACGTTAAGGTTTGCATCGACACCAGAGCGTAAAAAAGTAAATATTTCATTTGACCGAGTGGGAATCGAACCCACAATCTGTCGTGTTCACTATAGCCACATGCTTATGCCTGCCATGACTGGCCGCGACAAGTAAGCTTAACCATAAATTCCCTCTGCTTTCTTTGCTGTGTGGAATGCAGCGTGGTGATAAAACTTTTCATTTCATTTTATTTCATTTTTGTCTAGAAAATTTCAAGGAATGGATCATAACCTAATGTTAATGTACTCGCGTGCGTTAAGGCAGCGCTTTGTTTCGTCAGAGCAGGAGATTAAAACTACTAACTTCCACTTCACACACACATCATCGTTTCCTCGACTACGATATCGAATCCACAGTCATCGCGCATACAGTTCAACATTGTCTCACTTTGCTGGAATTTGTCAAATTTGTAGAATATAATTCTAAAATAATAATAAAAAAAAGCAAAAATATGTATAGTATAACGAAATTCAATCCAGCGTTTTTTAACATATTATATAAATTAACATATCTTAAATGTTATTGGTTCACATTGTGGTAAGTTCACTTAGAATTACGAGTATATTAGTATAAAAACACCTACAACAAAAAAATAGCAACTTATTAACTTTCTTCAAAATATTCTTTAAAATAATCGTTAGCCAAAGATTAGATTGTATTTTATAATGATGCAATCTATACATATAATAAAACTGGATCTCAAACTTGTCTACTTAGAAGATAGATGAGAAAATTTGTTTTTACAGGAAATATTTATCCATATAATAGAATCCAAAACAATGATTTTTAACATTTTCAATGTTTGTTTAACACTAATCTTAGGAACGGCTTAACCGATTTTTATATAATTTTCAATAATGTATTTAAGTTAGCTTTCATTAACATCTTATGTTTGCTTTATTTCAATCGATTCATAATTTAAAAAGATGAGTTAATATAAAAAAAATTAATGCGATAATATCGCTACAACAGAAGTATTTTCTTAATTTGGCTGAAACTTTGGCTATTATTGTATAGACTTGAAAATGATAAAATTAGTAGATCACGAAAGTAATTCAACTTATTTTTTATAAATATTAGTGTGGTACATACAGGCGAACCAAGCGTGTCGCTAATTTTTATATTTATATTGTATACTAGCAGGCGCGCGCGGTTTCGCCCGCTTATTGGGACCTTTACGGGTGAATTCTAAAAAAACCACGAAACACGTATACAAAGAAATATTTTTAACAGTCTGAATTTAATTTCTTATAAAAATCGGTTGCGATTTAAAGTTTTTTCCATATAAACTTTCAACCCCTTATTTGATCCCTTAGGGGTGAATTCTAAAAAACAATGAAATACGTATTCAACTAAATATTTTTAAGAGTCTGAATTTCAAATTTTATAAGAATCGAGATTTTATAAGAAGAAAGTTTGTATGGACTTTTTTTTAAATCGGCACCCGATTTAAAAAAAAGTCCATACAAACTTTCAACCCTTATTTCATCCCTTTAGGGTTAAAATTTTTCAAATTCCCTTCTTAGTGGATGTCCAGAATATGAAAATAAACATCTGCCCAAATTTCACGTTTCTACCATCAGCGGTTACGTCCTTTTATATATATATAGATTATTTTATTCATCGACATATAAACGAAAGTTTTATTTTTTGTAAGATACAATTTCAAAATGCAGTTTTAGGCGTCACTAGGGTACGAGTTGTAAACAACGAAAACGAAAATAACACAAATTCAATTAGACTTTACTACAGAGCTAAGAATTATAGGAAACAACCAAAAACATCCAATTAACATACATAGTACTTAGCTTTAGAGTTTAGAATTTAGACCATATAGAAACAGACATTCCAATTTCCAAATTTCCAGCGACCGTGCGATTACACTTGTAATTTTCAAATTTAACAAAGCAACGTGAAAGCCGCGTGTATGTTAACGCCGCGGTCGTGCGCGGTTAATTGGGTGCTTCACAGCGCACTCCTGGCACTGTTGTCAGCCGCAAAGCAGAGGGACGTTGCGGTGCCCACAAAAACGAGTCGTTGAAAAACACAAAAGTTTCTAGCATTCTCTATTCCTATTCTAAATATTACCATTTGCCCACTAAATACTAATAAAAATAAAACTTTATAGGGATTTTAGCTTGTTTCGACCTAGGATTGTTGCTTGAGATAAAAGCTGTGCGGGATAGCGGGAACTTTTGGAGCTATTCATATTGTTACTGTGAAAATTAGAGCGGTACTGTTGGCAAAAGTTTGCTTTTCGAGGTACATATTATAGCGTCACATTATTCGAAAATTTGTACTAGAAGAAATTGTTAAACGTTTGTTTTTTTAATAAGCGATATACAAAATATAATATAGAATCTTAAGTAACATTTTTAAAGCTTATAAAGATTTAATAAAAATATAGTAAAAAAAGGAAAAATATAACAATATATATTTATTTAGGCAAAAAATAGTGGCATGACCGCACATGAAGCAATTAAAAATACTCTACAGACTACGTAACCATTCATCGTCAGTTTATTAGCGTTTCAATTGGGTTCGGTAGATATCTGTTGTATCCGATCCATAACTCTGTCGCTAAAGCGATGTAAATCACTTTACGCGCCCGAAGCTTTTGTGTCAATTATTAATCGGCCGCCATATTGGGATTTCATAACCGCCGGAGCGAGCGAATGAATGAATAAAGAAAAAAGCGACGCACGACGCCGGCGGTAATAAACGTCCGGAAGAACGAATGTGTATCGGTGGACGAACGATTGGACGGTAACAAACGGACGTGTTTTATACACGTTCAAGTGTTATGAGATTTTCTTTTTTGCGGAAAATATATAATATACTAGCGACCCACTCGCGGCTTCGCCGGCTTAAACTACTACCTTTTATTCTTTTATATAAAAATATTTAAACGAAAGATTGATGAACGAAAGATTGATGATTATTTAAAGAGCTCCAAAATATATGCAATTGTTTCTAAACCTACTTTATTAAAGAGCTAGCATTGAAACATTCTCTAGTCCAGCTCCTTTCTTCTGGCGCTGGGGAACGGCATCAAGGCCAATCTGGCCGTGGTCTCGAGCGGCAACCATCAATATGGGTGCATCGTTAGGGGGCCCTTTGGCCCTAGGACTGTGTACCTGCCCTAGACCAGATACAGAGAGAGTTTTTTGGTGGAAATGGAAGGATAATCAAATGTCACCTGAGCGGTAAGCTCAGCCAGTTGAGACACTCAGTCAGGAGGACCAACTTAAGGCCGTGCGTTGTGATGTCATCGGTGTATAATTCGTAGAGGGCAGGTGATAAAATGCTGCCCTGGGGAATTCCGGCAGCGATCGAATGGCTGCTACACTCTCCACTCGCACGAAAAATGTCCTATCAGGTAGGTAGTAGGTAAGAACATGCGCGACGTAATAGTGCCGGCCCTGAGCACTTTATGGGCTCATACACAAATTGCGAGAACTACGTGGCTGCTTGAGAAAGTCTCAACTTATATTGGAAAATATTAAATATTGAAATCTTTGTCGACTTTTTTCTGTCATCACACAAACAATAATTGAAAACTTAAGATTTTCACTTCCTGCGCAATTTATGCTTTGAGTACAGGAGTCACGCCACTATGACGCGATTGCGTCATCAATTTTTATTATTCTACCCTGCAACTTATTTGTGAACGATGATATAAAACGATGGCTGCACGGGCGTTGTACGTTCAGTCTTGGCTCTGGTGTGGGTCGGAGCACTACTCGTGCTCTACCACTGGCTAACCTCGACTATTTGGACAATTAATTATTTGATTAATTAATTGTTATTTTAATTATAAATGTGGTTAAGACCTATTTATAATTATCTACGTGAAGTCTTGGCTCTGGTGTGGTTCAGAGTACTACTCGTACTCTGCCACATAACCTCGACTATTCGGGTAATTGA
>JAATLQ010037518.1:0-17633 GCA_013421005.1 Heliconius erato x Heliconius himera | reverse complement strand
AATCATTCAGTTATTTATGTCTTCAGCTACTATTTGAAACTACCTTGTCATGTGTTCATATGTGAGTAGAGCCAAAGGCCAGGACATGGTCGAGTGTTCTCAGTGTGCACTGCTCGTTTAACGCCCACCACGCGTCTTTGTCTAAAACATCAGACGTAGTACGTACGACGTATGTGTATAGGTACGAGACTATCCCACTCCTGTTACCTAAATTAAGTGGGATAAAGACCACACAAACATTAATAAAAGTAGGTTTATTTAATATTACTAACACAATATTTATTTATAGTGGCAACATGTCAATAAACACACATATATACATGATTAACATATCGCCGATTTCTTTACGAATATTACCTAAACCTTAAAAAAAAAAATAATATAATTAAATTAAAAAAATAAAAAAATATAAAAAAAAATATAAAAAACAAATAATATATAAATACAAATTATATACAAATATAATATATATACAAAAGAAAAGGAGAGGAGTTTCGGAGAGTTCGGAGAATCTTTATACCACTTCATTCACAGTTGTGCAGGATAAAAAACATTATTTTATTTTTTCACTTTATCTATCAATATATTATATGTATAGACAGTTAAAATATATGGGATTTTTGTTAATTATTTTGTTTCAGAGGAAAAGGGATCACCGGAGGGCGGCGCTAACGGATACCTGCCGGCCAAAGTGCCCATCACCATTACAGCCAACCCTATGCATGGAGAGGTAGAAAATATATATGTTTTAGCTATCATATAACATGTTTACTTTATTTGTATGAATATCATCTATATAGGTTATCGATATTTTTAACGTTAGTGGTTTACAAACAAAAGCATTTTGGTCTAAAATTTTAACATTATATTTACTAACTATAAAACGTTCTGAATACATTTAAACAATAAAGATTTTAAGCTTATTTGGTTTATAATTTTTGGATTTTTTAATACCTTTTTTTTATATTATCTACCACTAAGTATAGTGTAAACAACTATTTTTTTTTTTATATTTTATACAAATGCATTAATATATTTAGATAATAACAATACTTTAAAATTAATAGATTAATAAAAACTATTGTTTAACTATTATTAAATTATTATTACACATATTAACTAATATTAAACATAATAAATAGCTTATAAAACATAAGCATATCCTAATAAATATAGTAAATCCAACCATGTTCTAGGGACGTATATTGTCCGATACCAGCTCTAAGTACCGATATACATTACGGCTACCTTCATTTGTAACTCTCACATGCGCGAAGGTGTGAGCCTTAGACCTCTTCCTGTAATGGAGACATCTAATATTTATGTAGAAATGTCTAGAAATATCTTTTGCCGTACGTAAGATTTTAGTTTTAGTATTTGTAGCGGTGTATTCAAGCATTTCATGATTTTCTTATATTGTGATATTATAAATTAATATGTTGAATATTTTTGTATAATATCGATATTTAATAAAGAATTAATGTAATTTGTAATGGTTGTGTATAGATATTCTATTCTGATCGCTGAAAGCAATTTTAGTTATATTGTTTATTATATCTGTTTTGGATGATAGTGAGGTTTTCTCTAGTAAATATTTATATAAGTAATCTATGGCACAATTATAAGAAGTCAAAATAATATTTTTTTTTATTATTTTAACTTGTTATATTAAAGTTCATGAAATTCAAATTGTTCTTTTTTAATATTAAGATTGCACTGAAGTTTAATTCTTAATTTCAAATTGGATTAGACTGGTTGGAATTTCGTAGTCAATATTTATTAATATTTCAGTTCATAATAAATCTGATTAAATAATAAAAAAGAAAACAAAATTTAAATTACTTTCTAGGGTGGCGACGGTGTAGGAATGTAATTCATTTACAATAGTAATTGTGGAAACACAACCGCCAGCGACGACAGTCTGGCTCATTCCAGGAAGAACCAGACACAGTATGTGTGATAAAACGGAACACTCAGAACTACCTTACGTTCAAAAATGGTTATAATATAAATAAATAAAAATGTTACAACCTTGGATATTACATACTTTTCCTCGAGTGGGGATCAAACCCACAACCAGTCGCGTTCACAGTTACACTTTGTGCCCCTGCGCCACGACTGGCCTCTACTACTATCTCTTAATAGGTTATAACTGGAAAACAGACAGGCTCTAGATTCCTTCAGATATCAAGAAAAATGCGGCAGATTCGTAGTAGAAGTATATATAAATTATCTTTAATTTATTCTACTAAATTATTTCCCAAAAAGTTTTAACAAATGAATCTCAGTTTCAATTCAAATACTTTCCATCGCATTGAACCGTAGAAGGGAAACACAAAGATGCTGTAAATCTTATTGAGGCTGTTCAAATAATTTTATTTGCAAGATTTAAGTACGGACAACAAAAAGTTTTTAAGCCGTTTTCCGTTGGTTGTTATTGCTGAAATGAATTTTGTTACGGACCTCTGAAAATTAAAATGTGATATGACTAAATATGTTAATAAATAATAATTCATTCCACCGTGTGGGTTTTGTACCAACAGCCGTCGCGTTACAGTCCTACACTTTTGCTGCTGCGCCACGACGGCCTTAACTATTTTGTGACATTAAGTATTTATATTATTTTTATTATTTCAATAATATTATATATATTTAAATAACAGTTATTACTGGCTCGGCTGACTCAAATGGACATTTGGCGGTGAGATGATAGGCGGTTTGGGATACAACAAAATATAAGATACTAGGAAGTTAAGTGTTTAAAGAAACAAATATAAAAATATATTAAAACACATTAATGTCTAAATATTGTTTATTTATATCTAATATACATTTAACAATAAAAATTACGAATAATAATAAAGTTGCAGCAGTTGAACTTGTAACCACGTCGTTCTATCAAACCTGACTAAACCGAGCTATGATGTCATCAACGGTCTTCAACACCACAGCCACTAGTCACAGACCTCACTTACAGGTAGCCGTAATCGATATCACGCTGCACCAATACTTGTCAATTAGACGCATTCGAGCCTCATAATTGGCATAACTATGGTCATATTAATTGATTAATTGATCACATTTGTATGATAGCCGGGATTTGCAGTTCCGGTGAAATATGTATTGGGTTTCATTTTGGGGACGCCGTGGTTTTCGTGTTGTACGAAATATGTTTTGTTCACTTAAATATATTGTTACTGTTAATTTAAATATTTATGACATTTTCGTAATATAGTTAGTTGTTAGTATGATGTATCGTATGCGTTTAATAAATGGGGGCGATAGATGTGGATTCAAATTACAAATGTGAATTAACATTTAAATTTTATTTGTTAAATTTGAAATAAGTATAAATCCCTTTAAATACTCGTTAAAAATAACTTATTGTACTGTGATCTAAAAATTTGGGCTGAAAGGGTGAAAAGTGATACAGCGTGAAACTGCCACAGCTATCCATCTCTAAGCTTTACAGTGTTTGGTCTCGTAGAATTCAACGCTGTTAGGCAGCGTTTAGGAAACTACAAAACATCTTCTCGTCTAGTATCTCTCAGTGCTTAAAGTCAAAAGTTTTCAACCAGTGTGTGTTGACAGTCTTGATCTATGGCGCTAAGACGTGGTCCTTCACCGCAAGGCTTATCCACGGGTTCAAAGTCGCTCAGCGAGCGATGGAGAAAGCTATGCTTCGTATTTTTCTACGTGACAGAATTCGAAACGATGAAATCTGTAGACGAACGCAGGTTATCGACATAGCTCTCAAAATATTCAAGATGAAGTGGCCATATTGTCAGGAGGACCGATCGACCTATGGGTAAAAAAGTCTAAATAAAAAATGGATTCAAAGCTGGATTCAAAGGACGCAGGACCGGACGGAGTGGCGAGCATTAGGGGGGCTAATGGATGGATGGTCTACAGTGATCATACAAGATAAATGTTTAAAAATATAACATAATTATAACATAATTAGGGCCTAACAATTGTATAGTCTCAGTATGTACAGAAAATATTCAACGGTGGGGATTGAAACACGATTGTGTGTGTGTGTGTGTGTGTGTGTGTGTGTGTGTGTGTGTGCGTGTGTGTGTATATTTGTGTATGTGATGTTCGGACTAGCAATCAAAAATATCTACTACTGAACTTAAAAGCTATTTCAATGACAGCTGTAAACATATATTTATATTTAAATTAAATTAAATCAAATCAGCTTCACACTGTATCCCGCACACAGCAGGGTAGGCAGTCCTAGTGTTAAGAGTTTAAGACACTCCATTTCCCACTTTCTACCGAAATCTGAGTGTTTTGATTGACGGAACTGAACGCCGCGCTTTGTTTCGACACCAGAGTGAAGAAATGAAAATATAAATATAAATAAAAAAATAATTTTCTCGAGTGGGGATCAAACCCGCAACCAGTCGATTTTGCAGTCACACTTTGTGCCTCTGCACCATGACTTATTTACTATAAGTACCTTTCAATACATATGTACAAGCAAATATTAAAACAGTTAACAAGATATGAGACATATACTTTACATATTAAAAATATGAAGACGCAGTCGTACCGACTATTAAAAAAATAAGTTTTCAATGAGAAAATAAGAACTAATTTCCTCCATGTTGCATATTTGTTCGCCCTATATTGAATTGAATATATTTTTACGTCGTATGTAGCTCACAGCAGTGGAGTTCGAAACAGGATATTAAATAAACTACTGCCTTAATTTGACAATTTTCAAGTTATTATCTTTTTAAATCAAATCAACTTCACAGCAGTAACAGCAGAAGAGGGAACCTAGTGTTATGACACTCCTTTCTCCATTTTCCGCCGAATTTTTCGAGACATTGCGTGGTAAGTGGTGAAACTCAAGGTCACGCTTTGCCTTGACACCAGATCGAAGAAATGAAAATATAAATGTAAGTAAATATTCTATTTCCTCGAGTGGGGATCGAACCCACAACCAGTCGATTTTATAGTCACAGTTTGTGCCCCTGCTACTGGCCTCTATACTGACTGGACTAGGGCTGGTCATTATAGCGTAATAGCTATATTTAGTGCAAGACCTTACTAATAAGGATGTATTAAGAACAAGGATACACGCTATACAGAAAAAATCGACTATCGCCGTTTTCATTTTTTTTTGTTGAAGTATCCATTGTACAAGAAATAATAGACTACTGTAATGTTCACAGCTTGTTACTTTAATGTAACAAATTTTTTATTTACCATCTCAGCAAGCCGACAGTTTCGTATTGGAGGTTTATATTGGTTCACGTATGGAAGGAAGCCGCCAGCGCTGCAATGCCTACCCTCCAACATGACTCTGTCCACGTGACGCTATGACAAGTGACGTCACGGTGTTTACTACTAAGCGTCGAAATTAAATGAGTTAATTATTTTACAATGTTGACATTATACCAATTGATATCTTAAAAAAATAATTAATATTTTAAGTACCAATATTTCATATGTAAAATATTGTAATTTACAAATTAGATTCAAATTTATAATAACATAGACAAAGGATGAGCGTGTGACTGACTTCTCATTTCATATGCAGGACTAACTAACTATTCGTAGTTACCAATAAAAATATAAGTTTCAAGAGATTGTCACTTCGGCCATTGTTTACAGAGTTGGGGTTGTTTGTTTGGGATAAGAACTGTGATTATACTGAGGAGTGCTTTCAGAGCTGTACGTACTTGTAGTTGTTTCAAAGATAATTTGACTCAAAATATACTTCGAGTAATTTTTGCGATTTTAAGCCGAGATTTAGGTCTAATCTAATAAGATTGTTTCATTTTCAAAGTTTAGGGTATAGATAATTTAAATAGGTATATTAATACAGATTAATGTTTTTTAAATATGGTATTAAGCGTATTTTATTGTTATTGTTTGATTCTGATCTTGTTTGTATTACTTAATTAAAAAAAAATATTCGGATTCGGTAGGTATCTGTTGTATCCGATCCATAACTCTGTCGCTAAAGCGATGTAAATCACTTTACGCTATTGAAACTTTTGTGTCAATTATTAATGACAGTGATAAGCGTCCGGCATATATATAAACATTCATATATAAACTTGGATATGCTATATTGGAGTTATCGTTGAGTATCCTCATTGCGATATGTTATTGTTTTTTATGGAAAAGACAATGCAAACGAGCGTGCGGGTCACCTGATGGTAAGTGACTACTGCCGCCCACGACCCCGTGCAACACCAGAGGAGCTACAGGTGCGTTGCCTGCCGGCATTACCTGACGCGGCATTACCTGACGCGAAGCGCAGTGGCATAAAGCCATTACTTAACGCCGGTTTTATATGCCGGGGGTGATAAAGATCCGGTCGAGTCTGCCCATGCGTGTTGAAAATGCTGGCGACGTGACTACCACACGTACTTTAGTCGCCTCTGACGACACCACCAGTACCAGGATGATCCTATTCTAGGCCGGGATCACACGGCAAATATTATTGCGTGTAGAGTGGCGTTACCAGAGCTAGGAAATGAAATTAATGAAAATATTAAATATTTCGTTACGCCGAATTGAACCTACAACCGTCACTCTTACAGTTACACGCTTTTACCACTGTGCCAGAATGGATTTGTAATAATGGCAGGATCATTAAGAACTCGTTAACAACTTTGTTTCTACGTGCGAAGATGCAAAATCTAGTTGATTTTGGCTTCGATGTTTCATAATATAAGTAAAACAACTGCGGCTGGTGTAATATATTTTGACTTTTACTCTAATAATAATGAATATACTATGCTCTTATAAATATTCATACTATTTCTTTAAATGTTTGGGTTTATAAATAATTAATTATTATTTTATAATAATTGTCTTAATATTCGTGGAGGAGATGGCAGAGAAAACCTTGTGCTGTTACTCTTTTCTCTACTTGTCAACAGTTCCGTTTAGCTGTACAATATAGTTGTTCAGCAACTTTTGGTTTTATATAAAAATATCTATTTTTTTCGTAAAAATCCTATTGAGCTTTAGAAGATATACATCCGTGTATCTTAAATTGTATATATACGAGTAGGTACGTTTAAAGTATTATAATTATTATTTATTATTTGACAGTGGACGAGGCGAAAGAGGTATGTAGGTAGAGACCGTAGCATTTGGCGCTCCGTTCTCTCTGACTACCCCGCTAGGGATAAAGCGTGAAGCTAATAGTAATAGTATTATTAGAGATTTAAATTTTAAATAAACTTATAATATTAGTCGTAGCACAGGGGCACAAGTGTGTGACTGTCAACGCGACCGGTTGAATTCCAATTAAATTCTACCAAAATTCGTCGGAAAGTGGGGAGTGGAAGTGTCTTAATGCAATCGGAATGTTTTAACACTGGATTTCTCTCTCTGTCTCCCCCAATCCCCTTTGCCTTCTTTGCTATATGGGAGATACAGCGTAAAGCTACAAAAAAAAAACGAAAACAAAAAACATTACTAAATATATTTACGTTAATGTTTTTATTTTAACACTTGTCTTACTTTTAAATAAGGTACAGCCGCTTAAAGCGAAAATTTGAACATTTAATTCAAATATATTATTATAAATAAAAAAACAAAGTCAAGTCAATAGCGCGTGTAAGCGTAAATTGAGGGCCCAGATTCTACAGGCAATTACTATCGGGTTGTCGGCCGAAACCCTTCTTTAGGGGACAGAGTGGATTTAAGAGTTGGGCATTCAGCCAAATCGACCTCCAGGTGTCGATAGTCGATAAAGATTGAAGACACTGCTTTATGAGTACATTGCCGTATGTACTGCGTCGTTGCTTCGATTTATTGTGTTTTATTGCGGTTTAAAGAACAGGAACTTGAAGTTATCATGTGTTGAAGAAATTTCGGTATTTTTTTTATCTTCACGCTGTATCCCGCACACAGTTATAATTAAAAATTTAAGGTTTATTTCTTTATTTGTTCTGTAAGTTCTCACTTCTTGCCAAATTTCATAATTGTTGGTCAACGGGAAATACTCGACACTTTTTGATCACGCGTCGAATGAAATTGACAAACTTAAGTTTGCGGGCGGGGCATTTTTATTTTATTAAATATAAACTGTAAATCAAAATGAATTAGTTTCACGCTGTATCCTGCAGACAAGAGGATAGGCAGAAGGAACCAAGTATTAAGACACTCCGTTCAGTATTCTCCACCGACATTGAGCGTTGAGTGGCAGAGCTCATGATTGATTTGTCTTATTACCAAAGCGAAGAAATGAAAATAAATCATGGCCCAAAGTGAAATTGAACCTGTGGCGCTGCGCTACGATGGCTTCAAATAGCAACATTGAGGATAACAATTATCATAAATAGAAATTTATAACATGTTAAAGTAACAATTAAAAAGTGGGGAACCGGAGTATCTTAACACTAGGTTCCCTCTGCCTGCGGTGCTGCTGCGGTCACCTGCTGTGTGCGGGATACAGCGTGAAGTTGATTTGATTTGATTTTGTTAAAGTAACCACTATCAGTTAAAAACTCAATTAAAGTATATATAACAATCATAACGCCAATATTGTATTAGCAAATGAAGTCAGCTGGATTTTACATATATGAGTAAGTACGTATTATGTATTTATATTCTTTACTTTCGATTTTTCTTAAGGAAGAAAATTAATTTTAATCTATAGAATATAATTTCCTTTTTATTATCATTAATATTCTTATCGAACTAAATTAATGATAATAAAAATTATTAAAAACAGTATTTAAAAACTGATTGTATTGGAATTTAAATAATAAAATTAAAAATTAACGTTGTGATACTTACATTGGTGTTGGTAAATAACTCAGAATTTATAATAGTAACCTGTACATGTTTTTTTAATTAAAAGTACAAAATTTGTTATTATTATAATTTTGCCGCCTCTGTCATAGGTTTGGTGATTAATTTGTTTATTAAATATCTGTTTATATTTTGTGCAAAATTTTATAATTATGAGTAATAACTTAAAGATATATTTTATGTTTTGCTACATATCGATTCGGTTTTGAGCATTGATAAAAGTAACATTAGTATTTTTTTTCCAATATTGTAATTAGCTACCAAATAATTACAACATCGGTAAAGAAAGCCAAAATTCATATGCAGCCAGTAGTTTATCTAGTATATTGAGCATATCATTTATGCTTTAATTAAAATTATAAAGTTTACTCCAAACAAACCTAACTATACAGACTAAATGATATGAGTAAGCTTAGATATGACCGAGCTTCCAGTTGAAGTCATATATTGATAGAATAATGGGTTGCATGATACGGTCTGCTTTGTTTTGTACGGCGCAAGGAGATTAGTGCATACAAAGGACCAGTATGGGGAAGATGATTTAATTATCTACACGTTATCATGTTTTATGTAAAATTGTTTTTATTTCAGCTCCACGCTATATCTCGCATGTAGCAGGGTAGGCAGAGGGAATAGTGATAAGACACTTCGCCTCCCCAGATTCCGCGGAATTTTGGAGGCATCGCCTGTTGAGTGACGGAGCTCAACGCCACTCTTAGACTCGAAACCAGAGCGAAGAAATAAATAAATACTACAGTTTTTATTAAAAAAAGTCTTTTATACAAGGTTTTATTCAGTGTGTGTAGGTTGTAACAGTATGTATCTTGGGTATAAGTTAAAAATAAATAAATAAATAAAATAAATATGCATGGCAATGCACATAAATAACATAGTTAATTATGAATAATACAAAGTATATATTTTTAATACCATATTAATCGAGACGAGTTCGTGTATTGTCGTCCCGAGTGTCATAACCGTCGTTCCGTCTGACTGCTTGCTGAATGCTTTAATTTGTTTAGTTTTTTAATAGACATCGCCCCTTGACGTACTGTTACAATCAATCTATGGGTATTATGTCTTTAATTTACATGTTTCTAGGTTCATGCTGTATCCTGCCTATACAGGGAAGGCAGATGGATCTTAGTGTTAAAACACACTTTCCGCCGGAGGCATTGCGCTTTGAGTGGCAAAATTCAACGCCTTACCTTGCTTTGTTATCAGAGTGAAAATATTAATTAATTAAAATTTATTGCCTTGAGTTTGCATCGAATCCACAACCGTAGCGCTTACAATCACACGCTTATGTCCTGCGCCTCGATGGCCTTATATATTTGTTTTAAAATTTCAATTAATTAATAATCAGAAAATTCAATAATGAATAATTTCAAACAATTAGTAATTTTATGTATGTATTCCGAATCTAAGATAACAGAATGTATTATTTCATTGAAGTCGTTTTTGTTACTTTCTAACAACTTATACTGAAAAGTATATAATCGGTTATTTAATATTATACGTTATTTATTTTTATAATAAACAAAATGAAAATCCGATGTCCCACACCAAATCTCCAAAATGTTATTCAAATTTTAAACAACTGCAATAAGAACACTTTACCAGAGCCAGGTTTACGATTACTTGCTCAGTCGTTTTCTAATTTATGAGAGAAAATTTTCTTCGTGCGTAAATAACATTGTGAATGGATTGCCAAGTTGACTGGCGAATGTAGCGTGTCGGGTTAACTTGCTAGCTATTTGCTTCATTAAATAATTATTTATTCAAAATTTTCTTTCCAAATTCTTATAATACATAGGTTTCTTTTCTTCTATTTTTGAAACTTAATCAAAAATTAGCTTCACGGTGAGTTTCGCACTCAGCAATGTAGGCAGAGGGAACTTAGTGTTAAGACACTCTGTTCTCCATTTTCCGCATAATTTTGGAGGCATTACGTGTTGAGTGGCGGAACTCAACGGGCTTTGCTTCGACACCAGAGCCAAGAATTGAGATATTTTTTTTGAAATTTAAGGCATTTTATTATGCAAAGTTCTTAATGACTATTAAAACCGTATTGCCATTATCAAAAAAATATTAAAACAAACTATTTGAATCAAAATTAGAATTAAGATAAAACTATTAACTGTTTTAACTATCTATAATATTGAGGCCGCAAATGCCTATAGCTTAGAGAATAGCACAGCATTTGTAAACACGACGGTTTTAGTTTCGATTCCCACTTGGAGGAATTAATTATTTATGTCCCTGTTTTGATACGAGTCTCGAAAGCGTACAACATAGTGTCTTTATATTAGATTTTCTCTTTACAAAAAGTGTACTCAATCAGCGCAGACAAATTCAAACTTCATCGTTCACATATCTTCAGCATTATGTTGTAAAACTTTCACTATTATTGTTTCTTGATTAAGGATTCTTTTAACAGGACTAAATATAAATTTAAGTTTCCTTTGAATCCCAAAATAAAAATCTCAAATTAGTTGCACGCTTAGAAACAACTTTTTGATTTATTTACTTTAAATTCTTTTATTATTTATACAAACGCTTAACGAATAACTTGACATCTTCTATGTGTTTGATCTGAAGTTCCATATTTTCAAAACGACTACCTTACAAGATTTACTACTCTATTAAATTATAATTGATCACAATTGATTTCAATGAATTCAGATATTCCATGAATTTAATAATGATTATATATGAAACTGAACCTACAACCGCTTACAGTGGCACATATTAGGCGATGACTGATATGACAATTAATAATTAAAATACAAGAATAGAACAAAGAGAAAATCACTTGCTATCTTTCTTCTCTCACTTATTTATTCGTTAAAATAAAATAAATAAAATTAACGTTTGAGCTTAAAACAGTAAATAAAAGATTGTATAAAAATTACTTTTCGTATTGGTGTTTTGCATTTGTTTCGTTGTAATTACAGGGGTGATTGCTACGTGCTCTGAGTGCCGCTGCCACAGAGTAAGTAGTCTATAATAATAAGTTAGGGGAGGTAGCTTAGTTAGATTTTTTAAGTAAGTAGCAAATGATAAAAAATGTTAACAAACTGTTACATCATATTGAAGAATTTTGAAACATAATATTTTTATTTATTATTGAGCTACTACTACTAAAATGAGGCCAGTCGTGGCGCAGCGGCACGAGGTGTGACTGTAAAACCGACTGGTTGTGGGTTCGATCCCCACTTGAGGAGATGAAATATTTACTTAAATTTATATTTCCGTTTCTTCGCTCTGGTGTCGAGGGTAAGCGCAGCGTTGAGTTCTGCCACTCAACACGCAATGCCTCGAGAATTCGGCAGAAATTGGGGAACGGAGTGTCTTAACACTAGGTTCCCTCTGCCTACCCTGCTGTGTGCGGGATACAGCGTGAAGCTGATTTAATTTTTTATTTTTTTACTACTAGAATAAGGCCACTCGTGGCGCGGGTTCACAAGTGCGTTACTGTAAACGCGACGGATTGTAGGTTCAAGCCCCTCTCGAGGAAATGAAATGTTTAATATCTTCTTCGCTTTTTTGCAAAAGCAAAGTACGGGATTGAGTTCCGTCACTCAACACACAATGTATCCAGAATTCGTAAGAAAATGCCTCTGATTATCATGCTGTGTGCGGGATACAGCGTTAAGCTAAAAAAAATGATACTGTAGTGATATATACACAGAGTATAGTGATAATATGTTTTACTCTAAACATATTTATATAACGCTACTAAAAGTCATTGTATTTTACTGCCGGATATATTTAATCTTTAGAATTAAGTACCTACGTACGATTTAACAGTCGTAAAAATAAAATGGCTTAGATTGAAACTATAATATAATTTGTTGCAGCAAAATTTGCTACATTGTAACATCGTAGAACTATAGAACTTGGGAAACGTCTGATAATATATCTTGATATAATACCTCCACGCGATCTGGAGATAAATGGTCTTGATAGACGGATAAACGGACAGCATACTGATCCTGTAAGTGTTACTTTAACTCTTAAGGTACAGAACCCCAATAAAAAATATAGTCTTTTATATATTAACATTAACAAAATCATCAACATCTTAAAATCCCTAATACTTCAGGTTCCACCAACACAATTACTCTGCAAGCTCATCAGTACTCTGTACTCCGACTAATTGACCGGACCGCGAGAAGAATTGCATTATTCGAAGCAACAAGAGCGTCTAATGGAAATTAGCTCCCTTGCTAATAGTCTTGAATATGTTTAACATAAATCAACGGTGTTTGAAAAACATGACGCTAGTGTAGAGTGAAACTTTTTTCGTATTTGTACTAAGATTTATCAAAATACAATTTTTTTTAACGCGTTGTATCCCGCTTATTGTCACAACACCGCCAACCCCTCACTCTTTCTTTTCTGCCGATTTCTGGAGACCGCCATTTGAACTGCGCTTTATCTCGAAACCAGAGCCATGAAAATATTAAATATTTCATTTCTTCGAGAGGGCATCGAACTCCTACTAAGCCAGTTTTCATTAAAATTAAAATATAACATTAAGTTAAAATATAACAATAACAAGTATATACTTGTCGTTCAGACAACTACTTGTTTATTTTTTTTAATTTAATCAACGTTCAACGTGATTAACAAAGTTTTAAACTATGTCACAAAATTATATATACGATGATGAAATATAAAATAAATAAAATATCGAAATACATATTATCTATTAATGAACAAAGGAATGAAAACGCAGTGCCTCCAGAATTCGGCGGAAAGTGGGGCAAGCAAGTGTCTTAATGAGAGTGGAGTTTCCCTCTGCCTATCCTCCTATTTGCGTGATACAGTATAAAGCCAAAAAAAAAACAAAGAAATATGATAACCTACTTTTTATAAAAAGCCAGGAATAAATTATCGCGCAATATATTTAGCTGCCGGATCAACGTTACAATAATAGATTCAATTTGTGAAAAAAATACATAACACTTCTCGCTATTTTTGGGATTCGTAGAAAAGAACGTGTCAATAATACTAAAAATTTATAAAATATTGTGATTTGTATAGATTTCTCGTATATGTACGTCGTGGCGCAGCGGCACAGCGTCTTCGTTCATCGTCAGTGTTGGCAGAGTTGAACAACGTTGTATCACAATCATATATTTATTTTAATCTTGTACGGTGAAATTGCTAATTTTATCTCTCATGTTTAATAAATCGAACACAAAAATAAAATATTAAGAAGTAAATATACGACGCTGCTATCCGTACAAGAGATATAAGCCGGTTGTCAAAACGTATTGAAAAAATCGGTTTAGACTAGGTAAGTTACACCTACACTATATATGAACACTCACACAGACGCAAAGCTCAACTTAGATCTCGTGGACTGTATCTATTATTCTTTATTGATATTTACACATGAGCTGAATTTCTCAATAATAATAAATAATAATATATTTTAACGTAAAAAAAATATGTAACCATTTAAATTTACATACATAAATAAACCAAAATCATATATAATAACAAATGACCACACCGTGGAATTACGATGCTAATCCTAGTTATTCATGTGTCTTAGACAGGTAGTGGAGGAGACAAGTTAGCCAGAGTTAGCTCGAACTGGTACTAATGAACAATGGAGTATAAAGGACTTGATCAAATTATACTGGGAATTGACAACGGTTAAGTAATACTTAGGTACTATATATAGCAACATTGTATTGAAATGTCATAGTATCATGAGTTGAGATGGCTAGTCGTGGCGCATAAGCGTGTGACTGTGAACGCAATTGGTTGTATGAAGGGATGAACTTTTTTATTTCTACAGTTTTTCAACATCATGGAGACAATATTAAAGCCACAGACAAAAGTCTCTAGTGGAAGATTTTTAAATATTTTTTTTTGTACTAAAGTATAATTTTATTGAATTACTATTTGCATGCAAAAATATTTTTTAATGACGAAGTGCACCATTAAGTTCCACCTTGCTTGATTCTTCTTCTTGCTTGATTTGATTCCTGCGAAAAACGAAAATTGAACTATCTTAACACTAGAGTCGCTCTATCTATTGAGATAAAAGCTTCACGTTAAATAACAAATATTTTATCTATATTCTAGAATTTTATGTTAATCTGCAAAGCGTTTTTATGTTTTAATTAGTATGTATATTTTTAAGTGAATATTCGTAAGTTAAACATTTCTAACAAATCCCACAAAGCCGTGACGTAGAGTGGCCTCTCATTAACGGACGTAATTACAATTTATTTTTTTTTATTTTATTTCATTTTCTTTGTTCCTTTTATTGTTATGATCAAATAAAAGAAAACAATTTAAGCTCCTCATATTTAAATGTGTGTTTGCTGTAATCATTTTTTGTTGTGTTGAATTATTTTTATATTTTTTTCAATAATTTTTAATAATGATTTCTGATATTTAAAAACCTTCAAATTTGTTGAAGTTGGTAATATATTTCGGAAATTTATTATATATTATCGTAAAAAACTATTTATTTCCTAGTTAAAAACAACCAGTAATTTTCCATAAAAATTGCTCATCCCGCACTGCTATTATGTACTCTATTCCACATTTTCCGTCGAATTATCGAGACATTGCGTGATATGTTGCGGAACTCATCGCTCTTCCGTATGGAAATCAAACCCACGATCGCGTTTACAGGAAGACGCTGTCCCGTTGCACCACGAGTGCCAAGATTTTGTAAACTTTTTAATATTATAAAAAGTTTCTTGTGCAATACAAATGTTAAAAATCTAAAACTTTTAGAACTAATTCAAGTAACTTCGATGATGTAGGTACAAATATTAATTAATTTTGCAGTTATACATTAGCGAGGTATTAACTATTACCAAATGGGAAACCAGGCTATTAGAGAATAATTATCGACTAAATATATATTCAAATGAGTAAATTCGGAATTGTATTTAGACTGGTTGTCACGAGCAAGAGGGCTGGACCATTTAATATAAATGTTATTCAGTTGTATTAGTTGTAGCGCGTAGCCAAGTTCAGTAAAACAGAACTGGCGAGCAGCACCGTGTGTAATTTTATACAAACCATTGGAAGCCACTTTTTATATATTATTAGCTTTTCATAACTCAAAAACTATTTCACACTATACTCACTATTACATCTAGACTCAATAGTCTAAATACCGCCTGTCGTCAACTTTGATTGCTATTCTTACATTACAGGCACTATAAGTAAATATTTCTAATAGATTTTTTGAAAAAAATTAAGAAAATGATAAAAAAATACTAGTTTCGGATTTTTTCCTATATGTACACCCAATTACTTAACTGGATAACAAATTTCACCGTTTAGGGTCATCTAGAACTGGGTTAGACTTAAAGTCTATAGGTCAGTCAATCCCTGATAAAATTGACGATTTTGGACGTCATTATCTAAATAAACGTTTGAGCTGTGTTTATGAAATTTGATGCACGTATACAGGTAGCGGGTCTAAATATTTGAGCTAAATTTGACAGGCTAACGGCCGGTTTCTGAATTGAGAATTTGAAGTTAAGAACGTCTCAAACTGTACTCAACTTGTACTTAAGCATTTTTTTGTTTCTAAATTGAGTTTTCTCAAACCATTCTCAATATTTGAGCATTTGACTGAGTAGCGTGCTCAACGTATGCTTTTGTACGTATTTTGCGTTTCACAACTGAGCAAAACACGTTTGACAGTGCTCAAACCTAGAGGTGTTCGTTTTATTATATAACTGAACAAAAGAACCGATCTCTAAAAAGAATATTCGATCCGTTCAATTTCAGAACAACTTTGCGTTCATTTTTTGTCGCGTTCATTTTCATTGACTCTTTAAACGATCGCTCCGTCCGACTGCGATCATTCGCGTAAGAGAGAGGTATAGCGACATCTCGCTCACACGCACTCTTAATCTCGAATTTGAAAATTGGAAGCCTTTGGTAGCGAGGATAGTAAGTCGTAATTGGTGAATATTTTTCACATTCTAAATTATGCTCTAATACTATTTGATAAGAACTATAATTGTAATGAATGAGTACTTACATTTATTACACTTAAACGTTAGATTTTTTTATGATAATTTCAAAATTCTTATTAGGATAGAGGCCGGTCGTGGCGCAGCGGCACGAGGTGTGACTGCAAAACCGACTGGTTGTGGGTTCGATCTCCACTCGAGGAGATGAAATATTTACTTAAATTTATATTTCCATTTCTTCGCTCTGGTGTCGAGGTTAAGGGCGGCGTTGAGTTCTGCCACTCAACACGCAATGCCTCTAGAATTCGGCAGAAAGTGGGGAACGGAGTGTCTTAACACTAGGTTCCCTCTGCCTACCCTGCTGTGTGCGGGATACAGCGTGAAGCTAATTTATTTTTTTATTCTTATTAGTATTTGAGTATTTGAGAAAAATAAATTTAAGTGTTATTATGGATTTCTCTTTTAATGGTTAATGACGTATTGTATGTATTAATTAGAACGACGCTAGAAGTTTTTGTTCTTTTTTTTCGCTTTCTTTTGCTTATATTTAATTACGTAAGTGTAAATAAGTGTTAGTTTTACGTTAGTGTAATCTTATTTTAGATTTAATAAGTTTAGATTTATATTTCTTTTCTTAAAAATGCCACGAAGAGGGCAAATGTGGAATTATTTCAATATTGCGGAACATTAAATTATCTCTGTGTATATGTTGATAATAATAAGCTTCACGCTCTAACCCACGTACAGCAGGGTAGGCAGAGGGAACCTAGTGTTAAGACACTCCAAATTTCTTAAGACATTGCGTATAAAATAAAAATATTAATAAATAACAATTCATTCCCTCGAATGGGGATCGAATCCACAGCTATG
>JAATLQ010037517.1:40261-56231 GCA_013421005.1 Heliconius erato x Heliconius himera | reverse complement strand
ACATTACAGTTATTTTACAAAGAATATTATGAATCCTTAACCAAATTAATAATTTTACATTTAAGACTGTTTCTGAAGCAGTACAATTATTAAGTGTATATATATATATATATATATATATATATATATATATATATATATATATATATATATACGACTGGTTGTGGGTTCGATCCCCACTCGAGGAGATGAAATATTTACTTAAATTTATATTTCCATTTCTTCGCTCTGATCTCGAGGTTAAGCGCGGCGTTGAGTTCTGCCACTCAACACGCAATGTCTCCAGAATTGGGCAGAAAGTGGGGAACGGAGTGTCTTAACACTAGGTTCCCTCTGCCTACCCTGCTGTGTGCGGGATACAGCGTGAAGCTGATTTATTTATTTATTTTATTTTATTATAGTTGTCAATCAATTCTGCTTAAATCAATAATCATGTATTTTAAGCGGGCGAAGCCGTGGGCGGGCCGCTAGTTTATAATATATCATTAAACAATCAAAAAATTAAACTTTTAAAGCAAAATGTTGATCAAAATTGATGATTAAGCCAAAATTCGGGTTTGATTATTTATATTGTTTCCATTGCTTTCTTTTGGTTACTATAAACATAGTGTTTGATTCAACTTCACCAATTCAACAGGCAGTTAGTGTAGGCGTAAAACCCTGATATTTAAATTAATTAATTCTCTTTTGAATTGAAATTGGGCATCTAGTATTTGTGCAAAATAAGGGAAAAAAATCTAAATTATTTTCTCCATGAGCTCCATCACTCACACTAAATTCTTTATCTTTACATAACTTCCCACCGTCTATCCTGCTATATGCGGGATACAGCGTGAAACTAAATAAAAAGAAAACGTTTACACGATCTAGTCAAATAGAATACATATAAGAATATTTCTTTTCGGTCTCAAGTTGCACATTAGATAAAGTGGTACGTAAATACTTTGGGTTGGGATATTGAAACCCCTTTGGGATGTAATTTGTCAATGGCGCGCTTAGGGAGCTCCACTTGGAGCTGATGATAACTTGGTCATTTATCTTGTCTGTTTTATTGAAAATTGGTTGCAGGTGACAGGGAATTTAGTCAGTTATCTTATATAGAATTCACGAGTTGCCTGACAGGATAGGCAGGGAACCTAGTGCTAAGATATTCCGTTTCCCATTTTCTGCCTAATTCTGATTCAGGTATTGCGTGCTGAGAGGTGGAACTCATCGCCGCGCTTTGCCTCGACACCAGGGCAAAGAAAATTTTCGTTTCTTCTATTAGGAATCAAATTCACAACCTGTCACGTTTACAGTCACACTCTGCACCACTATTGACCTCTCAACGCCGTACTTCATCTTTTCCATCAGAGCAGACAAAAGATCTTTCTCCGAACGAGAATTGAAGCCCCAACCATCGTTCAAATTGATTGCTTAACATAAATTTCACTTAATTCTTCCATTCGTCATACATTTCCCCCGAACCGTACTATACCGTAGCTGAATACAAATTTGGGATCCCTCGTATAATATTCAATGCTAATTGGAACGACATTTTGACGAGTTCAGTTTACTGTCTTTGAGGTTTGTAATTAAATTATCGATGTTCACTTTGACTTAAGGGCGAGTTGAAATTGAAATATGGGACTTATTTGTTAAATATGGTTATTGTAAGAACAGTTTCCTGAATTATTTTCTTTTTTTTTTAGCTTAACACTATATCCCGCATACAGCGTGGTAGGCAAAGGGAACCTAGTGGTTAAGACACTGTATTCCCCATTTTCTGTTCAACTTATATTAAGATAATTTATGTCGTTAAGATATTATTTGTAGCAAATAGCGTAGCTCGACACCGTGCTTTGTCCTCTTATTTTTCTTTTATTTTATGGAAAAAACAAGGCAAACGAGCGTTCGGATCACCTGATTGTAAGTGATCACTGCCCCCCCCCACGGCTCCTTGCAACACCAGAGAGGCTACAGGTGCGTTGCCGGCCTTTAAGGTGGGTTGGGCGCCGGAGCCCGGCATTACCTGATGCGAAACGCAGTGTTATAAAGCCACTACTTCACGCTGGTTTTAAATGCCGGGAGTGGTAATGATCCGGTCGAGTCTGTCCATGCGTGTTGCCATTGCTGGCGACATGACTCTACCACACGTACTTTAGTCGCCTCTTACGATACCACAAGTACCAGGATGATCCTATTCTAGGCCGAGATCACACGGCACAGGTTATTACCGATATAACAAAAATAATTTATTTCCCGAAGTAGAAATCGAACGTACGACCGTTGCTTACACCCAAACGCTGTGCCGTTGCGCTACGACTGCCTTTCTCCATTTATTTTTAAAGAAAAAATTGACAAACCATATCTAATGCAACGTTCATATACATTTCCAGCGTCCATTCAATTAACACGGTATAATGAAAAGTAAAGAAACTGTGTATCGAAAGATTAATTGACTTTTGCGATAACTAGTGTGGCTATAAATATTGAAAACTAGTTTTAACCTGTTGCTTCACTTCGTTTTTTGTATTTATGTATGCTTCTTTTACAATATAATATTATTATGGTAAAGAAAGTGCTTGGTTGAACGCGGTAATCACAAGGAATACTGGTTCGATTTATAAAATTATTTTAGTACTGCATAGTTTTTTTTTTTATTATCGTGGAAGATTTATGGGTTTAGACTTGAAGGAAGACTATAGATATAGACTTGAGGCCAGTCATGTCGGTTTGGTTCCCGATCGAAAAAAAAACATTCTTTGTAACGATTCAAAGCACGACCACTTACCCCGCAATGTCTTCGGAATTTTGCCCAAAGGAGTAAGCTATGGGGAATGGAGTGTCTTAACACTGGGTTCCTAGTTCCTCAGCTTACCGAGCAAATTGCAAAATACCTAACCTAACAAAGAACCTTGTGTTAAGACACTCCTTTTGCCATTTTCCGCCTAAATTTTGTGGCATTGCGTGTTGAGTGGTAGTGGAAGAGGTGAAACTGAACGCCACATTTTTTTTGTTCTCGTTTGCCTCGTTACCATAGCGAAGAAATGAAAATATAACAAATAATCATTGATTACCCAGAGTGGGGATCGAACCCACAAACGTCACTATCACAGTCACACGCTTGTGCGGGGCACTTAAGTCACGTGTCATATACGTTTTTTTTTTATTTTTTACTTTGGATTATGCGGGCGGAGCCGCAGGTGAAAGCTAGTAATAAATACATCGGTCATTGTGACCCAGTCGCACAAGCGTTTGACTGTAAACGTGGTGGTTGTTGGTACAATTCCCACTCGAGAAAATAAATTAGTAATTAGCTTCGCTCTCTCGTTTGGTAACAAGACAATGCATTGAAAGTTGGAAAACGGAGTGTGTTAACACTAGAACACTCTGAATATCCTGCTATAAACGGGATTCAGTGAAATTGAACACGAAACTCATGTATATAAAGATGACAAAACTATAGTTCAAAGAAACCATTCTTTCCCAACTATGCATATAACGTTAATATTTTTACAATATTCTTGTAAAGCATTTCAGTATCACAATCTTTAGAAGTCGATCGCTTATGACAAAATAATTTGGAAACTTTTGCGGAAGGAAGCGTCCCGAAGTTCTATATAGTTTAGGAATTTACATCGTTGGTTGGTTTGGGAGAAAATTCTTTATTATATTTTGATTCACTTTTCTTTTAACATATTGATTTTGATAATTTTTAGCATACTTACCTTTATTGTCAAATAACAGAACAGATACAAAAATTCGAATCTATATATATAAAAGACATGTACCTGACTGACTGATGTAAAACGCACGCACAGCCGCAACCGCTGTGCGTAGATACGTGAAATGTGGACAGATATTTATTTTCATAATCTGGACATCCACTAAGAAGGGATTTTGAAAAATTTCAACCCTAAAGAGATGACATATGGGTTGAAAGTTTGTATGGATTTTTTTTTAAATCGGCACCGATTTTTATAAAATTTGAAATTCAGACTCTTAAAAATATTTTATAGAATACATGTTTCATGGTTTTTTACAAGGGTTCAAATAATGGGTTGAAAGTTTATATGGAAAAATCTTTAAACCGCCACCGATTTTTATAAAAATTTAAATTCAGACTGTTAAAAATATCTTATTGAACACGTGTTTCGTGGTTTTTTTAGAATTCACCGTTAAGGGTGCAAATAAACGGGCTTGCTGAAGCTGCACGCGCCCTCTAGTTTAAATATAAAAATATAGGTACGTGCTTTATTAAGAACCATTTTCGGTTTTTAAAAAAAATGTCAAGCCAGTTGTGGCGCAGGGGCACTGTAAACGCGGCAGGTGTTTCTTCGATTCCTACTCGAGGAAAATTAAATATTTAATATTGTCATTCCTCCATTCTCAACTTTAACTCCATTCTCAAGTTTAATTCCACCACTCAAAAATTCGGAGGAAGTGAGGAACAGGATTTGATTTTATATACAGAGATAAATTTATAATCGAAATCCTTTATCCAGTAGCCGGCTGCAGCACCGTCGGCACCGCGGGGACCGACGCCGCTTTAATCAAAATATTTTGGTGCATATGAATTTTTGTTATGGAATATTTTATGATGAGTTATTTATTCTGTTTGGTGCGTAAAAAATATTTGTTTTGTTTTGTTTTGTTTTTGTTTGCTTGTTTCGAACAATTTGCATGTGTTTTTATTTGTATCTACAGTAATTATTTTTCAATTTCACTTTTTCAATTCTAAATTAGAACACATCATATATATTTTTATCTTTTTCATTTCACGCTTCATGCAGTGTGGATCTAGTGTTGTAGTTCCCCACACATCAGCCAATTTTCGAGACGTGATTTAATTTTTTTTTAGATGACGGACACTAGGTATACAACCGAAATTATGCAGCGAAAAGTCCCAATCGTCAAATTATGTCATGTAAGTCTTTAATTTGCCTCTTTTATATTTTTTATTATTTATTATCTTTATTGTTAAAACATTCATCGAGCATTGAAAAAACAAGAGTTCTCCTATATAACGCGTTAAATAAGAATAAAGTTTACTAATTTCATCTTTTTTTTTTAGTTTCATGCTATATTTTGTGTATATTAGGGTAGGTAGTGGGAACCTGGGAACCTAGTGTTAAGTAAGTTTTATGAATTATAATAGTGTCTTAACACACATGCATATACACACACACTCGCGTGAATGCCTACAGTACAAAAAAATAAAAGATTTTATTTTTTGATCATTGCAAGCCGGGGGTTGATTTATTCACGAGTAAAGGGGGTGCTCTCTAATCTTAAATAAAGATATACAGTTTTTGAGTACCCTGAAGACGGCACTGCTACGTTTTCGTGATACGGCACGGAAGTTCAAATACATAAAGTCAAGCTCAACGCCTTGGCTATTAATTTCGTTATAACATTTTTTTCTATTTCCCTCTTTATACTCCAGTTCTTCACTTTATAGATTTTATAAGAAGTAAAATTGGAATTTTAGATATTTTTTTTCATTTTTTGTTAGACAAACGTGGTATAAGGTATGTATTTCATAATATTCCCTTTGTCTTACAAGTTTTGTAGAAAAAAATAATTTGGAATTACAAATGTTTTTTTTTTCAGTTTTACGCTTTATTCCATATGTCAGTGAAGGCAAGGACACTGTAGGGACATCGTTCTCCACTTTTCGCGTTTACTGCATTGCATTCATTTTCTCCATTAAATACGCAATCATCCCGAAAATTTGATAGTATATGAAGAATGGAGTGTCTTAACACTAGGTTCCCTCTGCCTGTTGTGGGAACAAGCAAAGCAGTGAAACTTCGAATTATTTATTATTTAAATATAACTTAAAGCAAAACGAAAAGTAGAAGAGCATTCTACAAAATATAATTAGACTCACTCGGCCTTTATTAAACACGGTGTTGGCACACCGCCAGCGGTCGAGCAAACAACCCCTTTTATGCATTATATTTAAAATTAATTCAATTTTAAATCAGCTTCTCGCTGTATCCCGTACGTCCACAGTACGGTAGGCAGAGGGAACCTAGCGTTAAGACACTCAGTTCCCACTTTCTGCCGAATTTTGGAGGTATTGTGTGTCGAGTGGCAGAACTCAACGCCGCGCTTAGCCTCGACACCAGAGCGAAGAAATGGAAATATAAATTTAATTAAATATTTCATCTCCTCGAGTGAGTATCGAACCCACAACCAGTTGGTTTTACAGTCACACTTTCGTGCCGCTGCGCCACGACCGGCCCCATCATCATTTATTTTAAAGCTTTACTTATCTACACAAATATTATATGCTGAGATGCTTGTTTGGTTGTTTGCGTAAATTTTATGGAAATATTCGCCCAATTTGATATATGATTTTTTTATTGGATGGTTTATTTGCAGAGGAAGACTATAAAGGCCATTGTCGCGCAGGTTCAACAAGCATACGACTGTAAAAACGACTTTAATGGGTTCGATTCCCTCTCGGAGGAATGAAATACTTAATATTAAGTCGTCTTAACACTAGGTTCCCTCTAGGTATGCCTTTGCTACAGGCTACATTATTACAGATCTGATAGATCGTTTCGCTATAATGTATAGTACTTGGTGTCAGAGATACATCGACATAATATGTCACACACAACTTAGAATTATTTCAATGACCCAGACAAAGCCGCTGTAAATTTTAGTTCAATATAAATTACTTCAAAGTTCAGGTCATTTTTTCTGTATAAAAAATACCGTTGTGGACTCTTATAAGCTATTTTACCTCACTTTTTTTATACTCGTTGGAGTTAATAAAGGTTATATCTTAAGGTTCTAAGGAAGACTTATAATTCATTATATTCCTGTCTTAGCCAAGTTATGAAGATTTATAAGATAAAAAGAATCAGTATTTTTATCATATTTATTTTATATAAAGACTATAGAGTATTAAAACTTTGCAGGATAAATTAAAATGTTTAATCGAATTAATGGCGTATATTTAGTGTTATAAATAATTGAAAATTCGGCGTTTCAAACATTTTAAAGGAGTTCGTGTTCAAAATTTATATGAGTATTCTCCGTCATGAATATAAATAAATAAAAAAAAATGAGGTCATCGTGATCAGGGAAAAAAATGTGTGACTGTAACGTGAAGGATGTAGGTTCGATCCCCACTTGAGGGAATAAATGATTATTTATTAATATTTTAATTTCTTCGCTCTGGCACCAAGGCATAATTCCACTACTGAACACGCAACGCCTCGAAAAATTCGGTGGAAAGTGGAGAATGGAGTGTCTTAACACTAGGTTCACTCAGCATACACCGTTGAATGCAAGATACAGCGTGAAGCTGATTCATATCAATATCATTTAGCTTATTACTAAAACATACAACCAAAATACTTAGAAATAAAGCCGACCTTAGAAATTAGCGGGTTAATCTAAGTTCATTCAAGCTTGCTCTTATAACGCCCATACGTTATTAGTTTGGGAAATTCCCTTAAACACCTGACATCGATCAATCTTATCCCTTACTTTACTTAGTATAGTGTACCTTTGAACTTCGTAATGAGGAAACGTGATTGGATAACGTGGGTTGACGTATTACCGTACACGCGACGGTTGTGGGTTCCAATCCATGTAATGGAACTATAGGAATAGTTTTTTTTTTTAATTTTAAGGTAGCGGGATTCGAACCTACGTCTCTTGGAAACCATCCAAACGTTCGTCTTGTTCGTTTAAAAAACACGCTTCTATTGTGTCATGCTACAATTGTTCTTATATATATATATATATATATATATGAGGCCACATATGAGTCAAAGTCAGTTTCTTAGATATTATTACAAAGTTACAAGTCACCCTAGTACAAGCGTGTTAATTGAACCGGCTTCAAACACCTGCCAATTGCATGCGTAACTATATTGTACATCCATTTATGTTCTATCCAGACATACTTACGTGGATATCTTAAAATTACTAAACCAATTTTGAAAAAACTTGTACTCTTTAGTTAATTAATTGATTTCAAGGTACGTTTAACTGTACTAAATCGCATAATTTTTGGGACATTGCGTGTTGAGTTTTGGAGCTTAACGTCGCGTTCACTAGAACGGGAAAATATAAATAGATTAAATATAGGCATTTTCATATTGGAGATAGAACCCGCAATGATCGCGTTTACAGACTACGCCACGACGGCATCAATTAAAATATATGAACCTTTTATAATATAAAAGTATTGTTGTCACTTAGATCATACTAGAACCACATCACTTAGCAAGCACGTATTAAATACAAGACACGAATACTAATACTTCTAACTTTATTATAATAACAAAATGTGTTTGTGTTTGAATAAACAAATCATAAATCAGTGTTTACAACAATTAAAGTACTTGAAAGAGTCTATTCCAAGGTAACGCGGCAGAATTTATTATTTTTTTTTGCAACATTTGTCTTTGACGTGGCGATGAGTTCCGCCAGTAAATACGTGACACGACGCCGAAGTCTAGAATTCATTCTGAAAACGGAGAAAAGATTGTCTTGACACTACATTCTCTCTATCCTGCTATACGGTAAAACAAATGTGACGTTACTTTTATAACAATCATGGCCTCAAGTTTTATCATAAAATATTAATTTATTAGTAAATAGATATTATTATTAGCTAGATATATTATATATTTTCTATTTTTCTATAATATATATAATTTCTATATATTTTCTATAATGGTCCACAAACAAAACACTTTTGGACAGAGAGAAGAGAGAATTTTGTGTTTCGATTCTTTTCGATTCGTTTACCGTCAAAATATCGATTTCGCCACAATGATATATTCATAAAATCAGCTTCACGTTGTATCCCGCATACAGCACCCTGCTGCATGCGGGATACAACGTGAAGCTGATTGGACCGTGAGGCAGAGGGAACCTAGTGTTAAGACACTTCGTTCCCCACTTTCTGCCGAATTCTGGAGGCATTGCGCAGAACTCAACGCCGCGCTTTGCCTCGAACCAGAGCGAAGAAATGGAAATATAAATTTAAGTAAATATTTCATCTCCTCGAGTGGGGATCGAACCCACAACTGTCTGTCATCTTTATAGTCAGACGTTGTAATCTATATTATAGTTAAATGACTAACATTCAAACCAACACAAAACATATAAAATAATAATAATACCTAAATAATGCAAAATCATCATCCGGATACGTAAGTTTTTCCGCGTCCTTTATATACAAAATTTTAATAATATAAATACAGGGTGTTTTATACAACAATACTAACTTTTATATTTTGTTCTGTTTTGTTTTTAGGGTTCCGTATCCCAAAAGCATGTCTTCTTTATTTTGCGTACTTATTATTTTGTTGAGCTTCACGCAAATAGCAAACAGAGAAATGTAGTTCTTAAACACTCCGTTGTTTACTCACCAATCGAATTTAAAATATTGTGTGTTGAGATCAACAGTCTAGACCAGTGATTCTCAACCTTTTTTTTGTTGCGGCACATATTTAACGATTTCAAAATTTGGCGGCACACAAAGATAAATTATTTAAAATTTTAAATATACGATTTTTTTTGTGGATTTAAATATATATTCATGTTTAAAATATTTTTCTTTTTAAATGATATAATTTAATCATATTAACATTATTATATATTTGCAAAATTTGGCGGCACACTTTTGAAATTTGGCGGCACACAAAAGTACCGCGGCACAGTGGTTGAGAATCACTGGTCTAGACGTAGGATTTTTTTTTCATTTCACGATGTTTATCCATACCTGTATTTCGTGTGACGCAGCTATGCATAGATACCAATAACCTAAACACATACTACTACAAAAATACTACTAAAGGTTAAACAACTTTGAACTTTGCCGCCAATACCTATGACTCGATTTCGGAATGAGGCGTATGCCGCGGTTTCTCTTTGATAGGTTTATGTTTGCGTGCGTCGTTCTTGACAAATGGCGTTTTATTTTAAAACTAGCGAACCGCTCGCGGCTTCGCCTGCTTAAACCATAGAATTATTTACTTAACACACTGAATTATGTTCGTGTTTTGATATACCTATAATGTATGTTTGCAGCGCAATAAGGATTTTTTATGAGAAAGTTATTAAGACTTTTAATCGCATTTTCGTACCTCCCATAATAATCTTCAATTGAATGTTTGAAATAAAAACACAACTTATCGATACTTACAATAAAATCCTAACTCATCGGTGTCTGTACATGGAATATATTACAATTAACAATGTAATAGAACTAGGTCAGTTTGTTGTGCATTTCTTCACGATAATCTCAGAAACGGCTTAAGCGATTTAAATACTTTTTTTGTTTATATTTTGGCAAACTGCCCTTAAATATTTAGTATTAGTTTTATTTTAATCAGCTTCACGCTGTATCCCGCATACAGCAGGTTAGGCAGAGGGAACCTAGTGTAAAGACACTCCGTTCCCCCCTTTCTGCCGAATTCTGGAGGCAGAGTGGCAGAACTCAACGCCGGGCCTTTGTGCCAGACTGAAAAAAAGAAAATATTAAGAAATAATAATTAATTCCCTCGTGTGGCGATCGAATCCACAACCGTCACGTTTCAGTCACACCCTTGTGTCCCTGGGCCACGACGGCCTCAAAAATTAATCCATTATTAAATAAATAAATATATTATAAATTAATAATATTATTAGTATTAAGGATAAACAATAATTTAAAATAATAAAATTTAGTTTATTTATCCAGAATTATCCATACACTGTTATTAGTATCGCTAATACTGTAATTTAAATAGATGATTGTCGTTATTTCCATGTTCACTTATCATGGAGGAAAACGTCGAATTCGTCATATTAAATTCAATCAAATAATATTTTAAGACTTAAAGCGTCTGACTGTAAGCGCGACGGTTGTGGGTTCTATTCCCACTATTTGGTCTAGTAACAAAGTACAGTGTTGAGTTTCGCCACTGAACACGCATGTATTAGAAATTGGAAGGAAAATAGGGAATTGAGTGTCATATTACTAGATTTTCGCTGCTTACTTTGCTTTGCCAGAAAAAGCTTCAAAATAAATTGTTACATTGTATTGTTTTAACGGTTGTTAATTTTTTTAAATTATTATTGCTAAATATTAAACATGTCTGTTTTAGAAAATTTGCTGCGTTTAATTACGCTTTTCAACACATTGTGTCTCGAGTTTTGGTATAAAGTGAAGAACATAGTATCTTAACACTGTGCTCTTCATGGCTCAACCAAAAAAAACAAGAAAATTAATAATATTATGACAGTACAACAGATACGTGGTCGGTGTTCTTTTACTTTACCTTTTTTCCCCAAACTCTAAAAATAGTTACTTAAAACTAAGGAAATAATTTTTGAAGCGGAAAATATTTTGATACAATAAAATATGTTAAAAATATTCAAGTTTCAAATCAGTCACACCAGCATTTGTCCATGGCGGGAAACGAATCTATAATTAAAAATTATAATCTTTAGTCAGAGGCCAGTCGTGCCGCAGGGGCACCAAGTGTGTCGAGGCAAAGCGCGGCGTTGAGTTCCACCACTCAACACACAATTCCTCCAAAACTCGCCAGAGAGTGGGGAACGGAAACGAATTACAAGCCTTAACCTTAATTTAGTTGTCATAATTTTTGGATATTTTTTTCAAAAGTTATAAAAACAGAGAACGCTGTATTGTATCAGGACTTTTTTATCTTTTAAGAACGACAGGTAAGATAGGTGAAGAATAGAAAATTTTAATATTTATTTAAATCTAAATATACTTTTATTATGTTGTAGTCATTTATTTTTAAAAATCATTTGCCTCTAAGAGATTGGTTAAAGCAATAAGGCCGCCTTTGCATACTTGTTTTTATTTGTTTCTTTTCTGTGCTATTTGCATTTTTCTTTTTTATTATTTGCCTACAATAAAGTATAAGCTAACTAACTAACTAACTAACCTTCTTTTACAAAACGGACAACATCTAAATTTTTTTTAGTATCCCGCATGTATTTTCGTTTCCGTAGGCAGAGGGAACCTAGTGTTAAGGCGCTCCTTTCCTCACGCACCGCCTAATTCTAGCGCTTTGTCTTTTTACCAGATCCAGGAAAATAAAACATTTCGTTCCCCGAGTGGACATCGAATCTACAACCGTCGCATATATAGGAGATTTTTAATTATTAATAGCCAATTTTTAATTATTAATAACTAACTATGTCGCCATAGCGTCAAGCACAATCTACACTAAAAATAATTGTAAGGATCATCCAATATTATTAATAAATAATAAACAAACAAATATATTTACATTTGTAGATGATTCAACAGAACGTGGTCATTAAAATGCAAGTCATCAGGCAACTATATAGTAAAGCATAATGACTTATATGTCATTCAGTCTCAAGTTCTTGCGCAAAGCGTTTGTCACGAGTTATATAAGAAATATCTATATTTAAAAGTAGATATTGAATATAACATTTAAAATAGTATAAATATATAATAATAATATTAAAAAAATGGATCGTTGGATAGGCAAAGTGGCTGTCGTCACCGGGGCTAGTTCTGGAATTGGGGCAGATATTGCAATTCGTCTTGCCGATTTGGGGCTCAAAGTGGTCGGGTTGGCTAGAAGAAAAGAATTGATTGATGTAAGTGATCATTTACCGTAGTGTTACCGTAACATTATAGATTTACATACCGTACTGTTCACAATTTAACTAAATATATTTAGTTAGATTGTAATCTGCCATTCTAAATTCGTTTAATTTTAATTGTCAATTTTTCAAACATTGTCCTGGTTTGGTCGTTTTTACAGTAGAACCTTTGAGTTATTTATTTATTTTAATTAGGTTAGATATTTTTGAATTGATTAAATTTGTTCGAGGAGGACAGTCGTTGTGCAGGAACAAAAAATATGACTATAATATTGACTGATTGTGGGCTCGACCCCCACTCGAGGAAATGAAATATTTATTTACATTTATATTTTCATTACTTCGCTCTGGTGTCGATTCGAAGCGCGACGGTGAGTCCCACCACTCAACACAATGACTCCAGAAAAGTTGGCGGAAACTAGGGTACGGAGTGTCTTAACACTAGATTCCCTCTGCCTCATCTGAGATCATGCTATGTGCGGGATACACCGTGAAGCTGATATATTTGGCTTAATAACCACCGAATCTGTAGCTGCGGTGGTGTCAGTTCATAAGTCATTAAAACTCCTTAATTTTCGACCACGCTAGGTGCGTGTCGTTGAAAGATATTCCGATTTGGAAATATAACAGCTTAATTTTGATACAGTACAATATTTCGAAATATATTTGGTTAAATTGTAAATTGCTATAAATATATAAAATGTAACTATAGTTTTCAAAAGATCTAACAATGTATGCAATTATACGGTGATAGACGGTAGATAAAATTTGTGGTATTAACTAACAAAGTTTAGATCAATTTGATATTTTATAATAATTTAAACATATAAACATTTATTTCTTCTTGTTGAATTTCAAACTGTAATTCCACATAAAGCAGGATAAGCAGAGGAAACTTAGTGGTAAGACTCTCCGCTCCCCACGCAACGCTTAATTTTCGAGATACTGTGTGTTATATGATGGAACTCAACACCGCATTTTGTCTTGTTACTAGAGCGAGAAAATGAAAATAAATCACTCCCTCGAGTGGCAGAAGAACCCAAAACTGTCGCGTTTATAGTTTCATTGAGTTAGAGATCTCACTTTTTATATTTTTTAGAAAAAATAATTACAAGCGGTTTTCTTTATGATCGCCATACGGAGCGGAACACCGCATGAAGCCATAATTTTTTTAATCATATATTTTATACTTTCATGATTTCTAAGAAAATATTTTTTTTTTTCAGAAATTAGCACAAAAAGTAACTGGAAAGGGCAAAATTTATTCAAGACAGATAGATCTTTCAAAGGAATCGGAAATAGAAGAAACCTTCGAATGGATTGACTCGGAATTCGGAGGTCCTTACATTCTTATAAATAACGCTGGTTATTTACCAGTGGGATCTATAACTGGTAAATTTACATTTTCATCATATATTATATATATTTTTTTTTTCATTTTCACATTGTATCTCGTATATAGCAGAGTAGGCTATGGGAACCTAGCGTTAAGATACTAGGTACCCCATTTTTTGTGAAATTTTTGAGGCATTGCGTATTTAGTGGCGAAACTCAACGCCGCGCTTGCTTTGTTTCCAGAGCGAGGATATTTAATTATTATTTAATAATAAATTTCATTTTTCCGAATAGGAATTGAAGTTACTACCCTTGAGTTTATTCACACGTTTGTGTCGCTGCACCGCGACTGCCGCAATCTATACTCTTAAATAATAAATATTAAAATTCTGTTTTATTTTCTCCTAAAATTTTAATACGTAAAGAAAAGTCCTTTATATTATAAAAAAATAATATAAATATTATAATAACAAGAGTAATTTTTATAATACTAAAATATATATATTTTCTTGTAATTTCAGAGTATGGAGATCAAAAAGTGAATGACGACGCTATTGCACTAACGGTTGATGTAAACATAAAGGGTCTCATTCTGTGTACTCGGTGTGCTGTCTCTAGTATGAAGAAACGAAATATAGAAGGCCACATTGTTAACATAAACAGGTAAACGCGTGTTATATAGTAAGTGATAATTGAGGCCAGGCGTGGCGCAGGGGCACAAAGTGTGACTGTAAAATCGACTGGTTGTGAAATATTTGTTTACATTTATATTTTCACTTTTTCGCTCTGGTGTCTAAGCAATGCGCGGCGTTGAGTCCCGCCACTCAATACGCAATGCCTCCGAAGATAACAAAGAGAACTCGGTGGAAAGTGGGGAACGGCGTGTCTTAACACTAGTTTCCCTCTACCCTGCTGTGTGCAGGATACAGCGTGAAGCTGATTTAATTTTGATTTTTAAAAGTGATAATTGAAGCCAGTCAGGGAAGACCAGTGTCTGTAAAAGCGATGGGGGATATAGGGTGACATTTACTGTTCTGTTGATTTCCGCAACTCAATAAGCAATGTCGAATTGATTTTTTTATAAGAAAGTGAAGAACGGAGTGTCTTAACACCTGTTATGTAGGGGTGATATTATATAAAAGTGGAGCGTATCAAAACCCAAAAATTAATAATTTCTTACAAATCTTTAGAAAAATTGTAGCCTATGTATTATTGTTCTATATAAGCTATATTAATGTAGTTTCATATATAAATCCATTCAGTAATTTTTGCGTAAAAAATTATGATTTAAGTTTAAGCAAATATACTGTATGAGAAATGGTAAAACACTCATAATACTAAATGAATAAGTTAGTAGTGTCCAGTCATTATTCTTTCTTTCTTTAGCTTCACATTGTTTTCCTCATAGAAATCAATGTTAAGACACTCCGTTCCCCACGCATGGCTGAATTTTCGAGATATTGCGGGTTGAGCGGCGAAACTCAACGTCACGCTGTGTCTCGCTGCCGATGTTCGATACTAAATATTAATTTTGTTTCAGTGTGACCGGTCACTACGTGCCCGTGGCGCAGAGTATGAACGTGTACCCACTGACGAAGCAAGCAGTCACTGGTTTTAGCATTGCTTTGATCAATGAACTCGCTAGATACAAAAGCAAAATCAAAGTTACGGTGAGATTTAAAATAATATTTGTAAAGCTATGATAGTAAGCATTTTTATATTAAAATTGCGCTGCATTGAATTTTTTATACAATATTTTTAAAATAAATAAATTATTAACGTCTGACTGTAACTTGATGGTTATGGGTTTAATTCTCACTTTGGAGGTAATGAATTATTCTCATTGAGTCACTTTGGTCACACCCAATATTTCGAAAATTGGGCGTGAAACTAAACAAAAAAGATATAAAAGAAATAATATAATAAGAAAAACAAAATAAACAAGTATTCACACCTAAAAAATAATATATATATATATATATATATATATATATATATATATATATATATATATATATATATA
>JAATLQ010037517.1:9138-40161 GCA_013421005.1 Heliconius erato x Heliconius himera | reverse complement strand
ACCGATCAGGAGTCCTGGTCGATTTCCAGGAGGCGCGCGTTCGAATCCCGCTATGTTCAATTTTTTATACATTTTCTAAATAAGTATTTTACATGTCAAGTTATAGCCTGGTATTGCGATACGATTTTTTTATATACTATTGTTTACTAGATACCACCTGCGGCTTCGCCCGCGTGGTCGAATAGAAATTACTAAAAGTTTTCAGTGCGTGAGGTAGTCTCTGACAGCCGACTTAGTAGTTCTTTGGTTTGGTTCTGAACTCTTTGGTTTTACAATATTACTCATATGCATACGGACACATTAATTTATAAACACTAGAGTGACATCGGGTTTGATATTTAATTGAGTTTATAACTTTATAAAATCCTCTTTACAAAAAAAATACAGCCTAAATGCTCAATAAAAGGCTTCCCCCTACGTTTATTTTGATACATAATCTGTAACGCTGGGCGAATTATTTTTGCTTTTATAAGCGACTAATCTTCTAGAATATAAAATGTAAATATTCATTACTTCTTTACTTTTTAATTCAATATCATTAAGTATATATACATTTATTGAGACCAGTCGTGACGCAGCGGCACACAGAGTGACTGTAAAACCGACTGGTTGTGGGTTCGATCCCCACTCGAGGAAATGAAATATTTACTTAAATTTATACTTCCATTTCTTCGCTCTGGTGTCGAGGTTGAGGCGCAGCGTTGAGTTATGCCACTCAACATGCAATGTCTCCAGAATTCGTTAGAAAGCGGGGAACGGAATGTCTTACATTAGGTTACCTCTGCCTTTCCTGCTGTGTGCGGGATACAGCGTTAAGCTGAAAAATAAAATATAGGTATATACATTTGGGGTCAATCATTATTTTTTTGTATTTATTCTGCTAAAAATTCAAAAATCCACCTATTCCTTGATAAGCTAAAATTTGTAATTGATACATCACTAAAAACAATTAATAATTCAACATAAATGATTAAACCAGCTAAATTTATAGAAATTGTTCAAATAAAAATAATGTTTTTGAAACAAACATATTTATTGAAAAAGTGAGGCATCTAAATCGGTTGTATCCTATTTCTAAAAAAAAAATTATAACTGCCGTCGACAAATTAAAGCCAGCCATGGCGCAGTGGCACAGCATCTAACTGTAAGCACGATTTTTGTAGGTTCAATTCCCACTAAAGTAAATTAATAATTTTTATTCTCTCGCTCTGGTAATCTTGCAACTTATAATATTTCGAAAATTTGGCAGTGCGTTGGAAACGGAGTATCTTTACACTACGTTATCTCTACCTATGCTATAAAATATACGGGAATGATTTAATTAAAGATTTTTATATGATTCAATAATTATTTTAATATATTGCAGAATCTCTCTCCCGGTGCTGTCAAGACGGACATGCCCCCCCGCGAGCTGGCGGACGCGCCCAAGTTGGACGTCAGCGAGGTGGTCGACGCGGTGGTGTACGTGCTGTCCACACCACCTTCAGTTAATGTATGTTTTAAATGCCAATATTTTATGGACTTAAACATTTTTACTTTATATATTGCAAATATATCATATAGCGTCAGCTTCACGCTGTATCCCGCACACAGCAAGGTAGGCAGAGGGAACCTATTATTAAGTCACTCCGAATCCACCGAATTCTGGAGGCATTCTGTGTTGAGTGGTCGAACTCAACTCCGCGCTTTGCCTCGACACCAGAGCGTAGAAATGAAAATATAAATTTAAATAAATATTTCACTTCACACTCAACCAGTCGGTTTTACAGTCACATTTTGTACCTACATACTCTCTAGACTAATAATAAAAAAAATAATACAATTTAAAATCATTTTCGTCGGAAAGAGCGAAATAGAGGGAGAAAGAAGATGAGTTTGCCACAAATCTTTCCTCCCAGAATTCAATGGGATGCCAATATTAAAAAAAAAGTGTAAATTTAGTGCGAAAAAAAATTTTTAACGTTTGTATCGAAGCGCCGCGATACATTTTTTTTATTTGGATGATTTCTATTCAAAAACGCCTTTAATGAAAATATTTTCAGTTAAATACAATTTAATAGACATATAAGTAGACCAGTTGTTATTTTTACTCTTATGCACTTAAACAAATTATATACTAAATAAATTTATATTATTTGTTATATATTTTTGCTGTTGCTATTCTTATGTCATTGTGCTTATCTTTTTATTGTCTATAAATAGACTAAACGCGGCGTACAGTTCCGCCATTCAACAGTGGAAAGCGCGGAACGGAGTATCACGTGATACAGGGTGAAACTAATAAAATTAATATTTTTAAACATTTTTTAAAGTGTTATTCCACACTTAGAAAAAAAAATATTTATTAACCGACCAGGCGCTCTGACCACTGAGCTCAGTGGTTACAGGAGGCGCGCGTTCGAGTCCCGCCACGTTCAAATTTTTAAACGTTTTCTAAATAAGTATTAATAAAATAAATATTTATATTAATTTCTTTTTTTAATTTCAGATCTACGAACTTGGAATTAAATCAATAGGTGAAGGACTATTATAAATGTGACATAATAGGAGATTGCTGCTTAGCTTATATAATTATGTTCAGAAAATAAAATGTGCCGTTTTGAATATATAAAGAAAATGTTATAATATAAATTATAAAATGATTTTTATTTGAATTTCCTGTACCTATATTTTTTTAATAAAAAAAAAATTATATTTCAATTTATTATTCTCCAGAATTCAGCAGAAAGTGGGGAACGCAGTGTCTTAACACTAGATTCCCTACCTACCCTGCTGTATGCGGAATACAGCGTGAACCTTTTTTTTTAAATAAAATTTACCTTAAAACTATACAAGATGGTTACAGGTCGAACTTTGACCCCACATTCCCTTGAGGAAATGAAACATTTAAATACTAAGTGTGGAATAACACTTTAAAAATGTTTAAAAACATTTAAATTTACCTCATTCCTATATTATATATCTATATATATTATAGAGGTAAATTCGAAACAGCGATGACTTTGGTCTAAGTATCGTAGTTTCGTAGAAGTTTATACAATCGGTCACAAAGCCGAACTATATTTGCTATCACCAACTAAACTTAATTTGGTTCTAGACATTTCGTCTTAAAACTATTATAAAAGAAAAATATATAACAGGATGTTAAGAAATAACCATTAAATATTACTTAGATTTTTGCATTTATTCTGGATTTACGAAAAATCTCTATTTTTGGGGGTATTATTATTTGTTAATATTTTCATTTCTTCGTTTTGGTACAAAGGCAAAAATAAAGTGTTGAGTTTCACCACTCAACACGCAATGCGTCGCAAATTTGGCGAAAAGTTGGGAACGCAGTGTCTTAACACTACGTTCCTTTTGTCTACCCTGCTAAATGCGGGATATAACGTGAAGCTAAAAGAAAAAAACATTTTTAAAAACAGTCTGTGGTTTTCAACTGACCACCTTTAGAGAAGATTATGCCAATTAGTTCTACGTTTCGACCTCAAGTTTCAATTAACTGTACAGGGTTTCAGCTATAAGACCCCTAATACCGATCCTTTGAGCAGATTTAAAGTTGGATGTTTAAAAATATATGCATTTTATATAATACTTTTGATTTTACATTTTGTAACATTTTGCAAGATATATAAACTTCAATAATGAAGAGAAAATAGTGACTTTATGTGAAAATAAGTCACTTTTTTCTCTTCATTATTGAGTTCCACGACCCACACCTACTTTCTTTAAAATAGTACGCACAATGGAGGACGGAGTGTCTTGAGCACTATTTACTCTATTATACGGAATGTAGTGTATGTATAATTCCGTATGTGTGTGTATGTTATTTATCACGTATCTTTCGTATTTAAGTACAGTAATAAAGAATTATTCTTAAAGAAGAAGTCTTTCTTTAGACGTCCTGAAAGCTCAAACTTTATACAGGGGCAAAACGAAAAGCTAATTTTTTATCTTAATTGATATATACCTGGTCGAAAAGTCATCTAAGGCTTAGAAGGATTTTTCCAAAACCTAATAGAACAATATGTGGTGTCACGCTTTCATATTCGTAAATATATTGAAAATATCATTATTTCCTTATTTATAGAAGAAAAAGAGATAGACGCATTAAAGAATAACCATAAGCTTTTTCTTTAGATCCACGCTATATCACGCACATAGCAACGTACCATGAGTGTTAAGTGGTGAACCGTGGAACTTAACGCCACGCAAATTTCTCTAAAAAGGAATCGAACCCAAAATCTTGGCGTTTACAGTCAGACTTTATACCACTGTTCTATAGCGTACTCCACAAAAAAAAAGATACACGAAGAAGATGAAACAAAAATCATAAAAAATAGGTTACAGTTGCTACTTTAAAACGTATATTTGATACTAAGCATGTCAAAGGAGCTTCGTTAAAGCTCACATGGTCGCGGACGCGGGGTCGGGACTGGTTTGTTACTTTTTATTGGAGCTGTCATATTTACTATATAGTGGAGAGTATAGAGAGGATAATGAAGTAAAATAATATGGCAATCTTAGGGAATGCCGAAGTGAAAATACATAACAATTTTAGTATTCATGTTTGAAATTATATAATATGTAAATTAAAACTATCAACTCCGCGGTAAGTGGGAAACGGAGTGTCTTAACACTAGGTTCCCTCTGCCTACCCTGCTGTGTGCGGAATACAGCGTAAAACTGATAAAAAAATAATTATCGACATCAATCTAATTTTCACATCCAATGAGACTTATAGAGCATCTATTATATAGTTGTTTATATGGTTTTTTATTATCCAGATATAATACCTTCTGTATAAGATTACGGCGAAAAATAAATAAAAAATATTTGAAATAACGATTGATATACAATACGAATATTTAATAATAGCATTTTTTGGTACTTATTTTGTATCTTATAAATATTAATAGGTATATTATTGTACTGCACAGTGGTTTTACAATTAAACAATTTAAATAATAATGAATCTCAAATTCTCTTTGGGTAATAAAAATCAAATCAAGTCAGCTTCACGTTGTATCCCGCTCGCTGCAGGGTAGGCAGAGGGAACCTAGTGTTAAGACACTCCGTTCCCCACTTTCTGCCGAATTCTGGAGGCATTGCGTGTTGAGTGGCAGAACTCAAAGCCGCGCTTGTCCTCGACACCAGAGCGAAGAAATACAAATATCAATTTAAGTAAGTATTTCATCTCCACAACCAGTTTAAGCCACTTTGTGAGTTATATACAGTAGTTATATATAGTAGTATTTTTTATTTCTCCTCTTATAACATTCTACCCAACCAAAAAGTACTAAACGCGGCTAAAGAAACGCCCATGACTTTTAACTCATAGCAGGATAAGCAGAGGGACCTAGTGTTGAAACATTACGTTCTCCACATTCTGCCGAATTTTCGAGACATTATGTGTTCAATTCCATTATTTGTTTTATTACCAGAGCACTGAAAATAATATATATAGGTTTTTAATATTATAAAATGCATCAACATCTTATATAAAAATATCCTATTACAATATATTTTTGACGTCTTGGAAAATAAAACAGACGACGAAATTGTATAGCGTCTTGTACAAAACTCGTTATTACGCGATGTAATATTAAAACAACATCATAAATGTTCGTATGAATGTTGGTATATTTACTTTATAATGGAAATAAGTTTAACTTAGATTATAATAATACTGGAATAATTTATTCACAAGCTGCCACGAGGTTTCGCGGTTTTTTAACCGATTTTTGATTAGTGTTTAAATTGAATGGTATTTCAGTATTATCATTTATTGAGGCCATTCGTGGCCTCGCATGTGTGGGTTAGATCCTCATAAGAGGAAATGAAGTATGTAATATTTTCAACAAGCGGAAATTTCACGGCGTAAAGCTGGCAACGAAAATGCCTTAATGGAAACGGAGTGTTTTAACCCTAGGTTTTAAAGATGGCTTTGAAAGATAGGAACGCAGCGGTCACCTCTTCCACCATAGCGGTCATGCCATCACCCTTATCCTAGTGCAAAATTCCTCACATCCAAATCAATTATCAATTATTTTAGCATGTACTTATTTATATTTATGTAATTAAATATATATTGTAATGTGAAAAATTGTTAAATATACATATATAGACATTCGCTTAACCTTAGATCTAAGTAAAATTTTTTAAAATAATGTCAAGTTAAAAATATAATTTACCTATCATAGGTATTAATTGTATGTAAACGATAATGTAATTAATATACATGATAAGGAAATTAGATATAATAATACATTTAAAAAGGGTACGGACTAAGTGTCTGTAGTGTTAAGAAATAACAATAAAAAAAAACCCTAGGTTCGTCTGGTAACCTCTGGTCACATCCTCTCTGCGTGTTAAGTGGCAAAAGTCAACGCCCCGTTGAATCTTGTTATTATAGCGGGGAAATAAAAACAGTTATTCCCTCGAGTGGGAATTGAACCCACAGTCGTCACGTTTTTATTTAGAATCTATGTCGCTGTACCACAATAGCCTCAAAAACAAATTAACATATTCTCTATTCTGAAACCGCTGAGTTTCAGTAACACCCACTAAATATTATCGTACATTAAGTAGATATCTATAGTTCATATAACTAGCTAATGTTTGGAGAATGCTAATTATTCGCTGAGTGAAATTTAAAGTTTTTACTAGAATACTATAATACGCCAGTCGTGGCAACGGCACGAGGTGTGACTGTAAAACCGACTGGTTGTGGGTTCGATCCCCACTCGAGGAGATGAAATGTTTACTTAAATTTATATTTCCATTTCTTCGGCCTGGTGTCGAGATTAACCGCGGCGGTGTGTTCTGCCACTCAACACGCAATGCCTCCAAAATTTGGCAGAAAGTGGAGAACGGAGTGTCTTAACACTAGGTTCCCTCTGCCTATACTGCTGTGTGCGGGATACAGCGTGAAACTTATTTTACTATTATACATTTTACATCAACATCTGTATTTAGGAACCTGGGTACTCTGGTATACGGCGCGAGCTGATGGTTTCTTTTGACATTTTATATGTGGAAGTTGAGTGGACAGAAGAGAAGTAGTATTTTTTTGTCTTAGCCTACTCTCGTTGGAAAATACATGAGAACAAATACATTATTTAACCTTAAAAGAAAAAAAACTGAGGCTTTTTTAGAGTTCCGTACTTTTAAAGATTTTTTTTTTAATTATTATGATTACTTTGTTGTTCGTCTGTCAAGAGCATCTCGATATCGCGTGAAGATATTAAACACGAACCAAACAGTAATAAATTTTGCAAGGAATCAGAACTTACAATACAAATAAAGAATAAAAATCCGAAAAATGAATGTTTATAGGTACGTATCTCAAAGAAAAAAACAATTACAAATTTATATTTATAGTGCATTTCAAAGTTTGCAAACTAAAGTTTGTAAACTGTTATAATTTGTACTTTCCATTGACCTACCATCTTAAAATTGTTACGGAACCCTCTGTGAGAGAATCTTACTTGCACTTCAGTTGTTTTTTATTAAACAAGCAATATTCTAACTGATAAGGCAGATGAAATCGATAATAACCACTTCGAGCGAAAAATTCTGAAACAAAGTTCGGATCATAAAGGAAAATAGAATTTATGTATACATACCAAAATACTGTTTGAACAACTTTATCTCATGTTATCAAGACAGGTTCTAGCAGAAAATTTCAGAGATCAAAATTTGTGAAATTTATAACTTATTTACAGAGAAGTACGATTTTTAAAATAAATAAGTTAATCCAGCGGAAAGTGGAGAGCAGATTATAAAGTGTATAGGAACGGAGTATCTTAACACTAGGTTCCCAGTTTTCCTCCCCTAAGAGTGCAAATAAGCGGGCGAAGCGCGCGCCCACTAGTATAATATAAAGAGAGAGAATCTTGTAAGCTAGAGTAGAGAAATAAAAAATGATAAAACAAATCAACGGTGTTAAGTTCCGCTACTCAATAAGCACAGTACTGAATACGGACATTGATATTATATACATATAAAATAGTATTTTAGCTAAAACTTTAAGTTTCGTTCAACGAGTAATAAGCAATCTCCAAACATAAGCGTTATGATGCGTTATAATAACTGTAGATGCTTAATGTACGGTAATATTTAATGGACGTTAGTGAAATTAAAGGATTTCAATATATAGAATATATTAATTTGTTTTTGAGGCTATTGTAGCACATCGGCATAAATTCCGATTGTGAACGTGACGAATGTGAGTTCAATTCCCATTCAAGAGATTTTTTAATTTTCTCGCTGTGGTAACAGGATTCAAAATGGCGTGGACTTCCGCCATTTATCACATAGAGTGGACCTGACCAGACCAGCTCTTCCGTTCCCAGCTTTACGCCGAATTCTCTAGGCATTACGTGTTGAGAAACGGAACTGAACGCCTCGCTTTGCCTAGTTACTATTGCTAGGAAATTGAAAATATTACATATTTAATTTCACCACTGCACCACCGTGGTCTCTAAAGAATATCTATACTAGTTTATACTGATATCATAAAACAAAATCCAGTCATACATATATTGAGAATGTATTTGTTTTATCGTAGCCTACTGTACCTGCGGTCAAAGAGGTAACCTTACCTCTTGCACTTACAACCTGTCATAATTCATACAAAACTCTTCGGTATTTTTATTTGATCATGAGAGCGATGCGCAAAGAAAAGCTAACAATTTATTTAATAAAATTAAATAGCATTAAAATTTTTGACCGTTCCCGTGCAGTGCTATACTTGGATTGGAAAACTCAAAGTTGCTGTTCTATTCTGTTCTTCTCTTGTCTCCAGAGCGAGAAAACTCACATGTTTCCTTAAATCAATTCATCTAGAAATAGAACCTATTATTATTAAATTTCATCCAAATACACCACAACGCCCCCACTAAACTAATATACTCCAAAATTAACACATTAAATAATAATTTAATTATTCAAATGTGTATTTAGCACCGCGCATAGGTAATTTTAAAAGCAATATTAACAGAGAGTCATTTACCGAACGCTGTTTACATTCACGATGAAACACTAAGTACAGTTTAAATGAAAATGTTTTAAATGAATGCATTGCATAAAACATGATATTTTGCAAACACTGGATGGAGTAGATTATTAAAGTTAAATTAAATCACGCTTCACGCTGTATCCCGCTTACAGCAGGGTAGGCAGAGGGAACCTAGTGTTAAGTTGTTACACTCCGTTCCCCACTTTCTGCCGAATTCTGGAGGCATTGCGTGTTGAGTGGCAGAACTCAATGGCGCACTTAACCTCGACTCGACTTTATTATTAAAGTTGCAATTGAAACGAATAAACTAAGAATATTGAAGGCCAGTGATTTGTATAATTAAGTGTATTTAAATAATTAAATTATTTGATACTTATAGGTTCTATTTTTAGATGAGTTGATTTAAAAACAAACAAAACAACATGTGAGCTATGAATGTATGAGTGGGAAATTAATTATGTTCTTTTTCTCGCTCTGGGGACTAAGGCAAAGAAAGTACTGTGTTCGTCAAAAAACGTCAAAATATTTAAAAAAATATTTAAAATTGCGGCGTTGCGTTGAATAAGTCAATACTTAATGTCTTAATTTTTGGCGATAAATGAACTCAGAGTATCTCGACACTCACTTCTCTCGGCTTACTATGCTATGAGTAATAAACTGTGAAAATTTAAGAAAGAAGGATTTTCTAGAGGTATTCCTAGTTTTTAATAAGCACTTGTGTTCAATGTTTTCAGATTCACAATATATATACTAGTATCGATATTTTTCGATCTCTCGACACCAATATTTCGAAAATTCGGCGGAAAATAAGGAACAGAGTGTTTTAACGCTACGTTCCTTCTGCCCACCCTGCTACATGCGATAAAGATGAAAAAAAAAGATATTTTAATAACTCTGTGGTTTTTAACTGACCACCTTTAGCGAAGATTATGGCAATTAGTTTTACGTTTCGACCTCAAGTTTCAATTAGCAGTAGAGGATTTTAGCTATAAGGCCCCTAATACTAATCGTTTAAGCAGATTTAAAGTTAGATGTTTATAAATATATGGATATTAAATAATATTTTCGATTCCATATTCATAAACTTCAGTTATAAGTCACCCTTTTCTCGTCATTATAGATTTCTTCCACTCCACTCCAAAATAGTACGTTAAATAAGAAACAGCGTGTCTCGACATTAGGTTACCACTGTTTACACTTTAATGCGGTAAAACGAAAAGCTATTTTTTTTTCTTAATTGTTATAGACGTGGTCAAGAAGACATTTGAGGCTTAGAAGATTTTTTCCAAGATCTCCTAAAATGATATATGGTGACAGGTTTTCATATTCGAAAATACATTTAAAATATTAATATTTCTTTATTTCTATAGACGAAAGTGACAAATATATTAAATAATAACAATAGGTTTTTCTTAGGCTCCACGCTGTTCACGAACACAGCAGGGTACGGTGTGTACTAAGTGGTGGATGGTGGGACTCAACGCCGCGATTTCTTGTTACCAGAGGATTACCTCTAACTATGACAGACGTAGTGCCATTCCATCACTAGAAAAAATAATATAAAATCAAATAAATCAGCTTCACGCTGTATCCCGCACACAGCAGGGTAGGCAGAGGGAACCTAGTGTTAAGACATTCCGTTCCCCACTTTCTGCCGAATTCTAGAGGCATTGCGTATTGAGTGGCAGAACTCAACGCCGCGCTTACTCTCGACACCAGAGCGAAGAAATGGAAATATAAATTTACGTAAATAAAAAAATAATATTCATATATTAATATTTGGTTTTTAATATTATAAACTGCATCAACATCATATATAAAAATATGTTATTGCAGTATATTTTTGAAACTTAACATCTTATCGAGATTATTTTTTTATTTGTATTATTCAAATATTAATTTATTCAAAATGTTCCAATATTATCAAAACTCTATAAATCTATGGTTATCAATTCTGGAGATGGGTATATGTAATATCTCGGTAATTGATGAATATTTAAAGGTGATATTTTTTTAGAGTTCCGTGTCTTAAAAGGTAAAAATGGAATGTTTATATGTTCATTTTGTTGTCCGTCTATCCGTCTGTCAAGACCATTTATTAAGAGATCGCGTAGATGTATCACAATTAAATTATAATATAAATAAATGAAAAAAAAAATCGAAAAGTCAAAATTTATAGTATTCCATAGGAAAAAAAATATTACAAACTTATACTTGTAGTTAATTTCGTTTGTAAATTTTTATGAGTTGTACTTCCCGTTTTCCTGCAATTCTGATTGATACGAAAAATTTGGTGGGCACGTCTGATTTTCATATATAGCTCCATAGGAAGAAGTTATCCATTTTTGGAGAATATATATAATTTTAGCTTCACGATTTCCCCGCATAGCATGGTCAAAAAGCAAAAGCGCGTCTATCTCCACCTTAAAGGCCGGCAACGCACCTGTAGCTCCTCTGGTGTTGCACGGGGTCGTGGGCGGCGATAATCACTTACCATCAGGTGACCCGAACGCTCGTTTGCCTTGTCCTTTTCCATAAAAAAAGGGTAGACAGAGGGTAGCTAGTACTAAGACTCTCTGTCCCCTACTTTGTGCCTAATTTTTTAAGAATATGCGAATTAAGTGGCGGAAGTAACCGCCAAGTTCTGTCTAGTTGTACAGCAATGAAATGAGATAAATCATACCCTCGAGTGGGAATTGAACCCACATTCTTCGTTTACAGTAAGAATATACACCGCTGTGCTACTATAGCCTCAAAAACAAATTAATATATATTCATTATTTAGAAACCGTTTAGTTTCAGTACCATCCATTAAATATTACCGTACGTTAAGTGTCTACATTTAATATAAGGCGTCATAACGCTAATGTTTGGAGAATGCAAATTCGCTGAACGAAAATTAAAATATTAACTGCGTCAAAGTGTATCTGTTTCACGGGGTAAAAAAGTCAGGTAGGCAGAGAGAACTTAGTGTTATGACACTCAGTCCAATATTTTGCGCCGAATTCTGGAGACATTACGTGTTGAATGGCGGAACTCAAACTAGAACTCTTGTCTATTGTAAAAGTCTTACATTATATTCATTTAAAAAAATATGTGCAAGAAATACTTTATTTAATCTTAAAAGAAAAAAAAATATGTTATTTTTAGAGTTCTGTATTTTCAAAAGAAAATTTTGAAAATTTTAAAGATCATTTTATTCATAATTTTATCCGTCACGAGCATCTCGATATCGCGTGAAGATATCAAGCTATTACTATAAGATACTCAGGTCTATCATAACCTATGTATATGCACGGTTAGATGGGTGATTCTCGTGAACCTACAGCAATAAAATTTGCATATAGCAATAAAAGACATTAGGATTTACAATAACATACAGAAAAAAAAACCGAATAGATACTTCACAGAAAAAAATAATTACAAACTTATATTTGTACATATAAAATGTTTGATAACTGTATATGTATAAGTTGTACTTTCCATTGCCCTACTATGTTAAAATTAGTACGGAATCCTCGGTGAAAAATTCCGACTCGCACTTTACCTATTCTTTATTAACAAACTATATTCTAACTAATCAAAAAGTTGAAATCAATAATAACTGTTTCGAGCGAGGAATTCTAAAACAAACTTCGGATCATAAAGGAAAATATAATTTATATATACATAGCAAACTACGTATGTTATCAAGACAGGTTCTAGCAGAAAATATCGGACAACAAATTGCGAAATTTAATAGCTTATTTACTCAGTATTATTAATGAAACTCGTTTATAGTAAAATAAGTCAATCCAGGCGAAAGTAGGGAATGGATTACGAAGTGTATATATAGGAACGGAGTGTCTTAACATTAGGTTCCCAAGTGTTCTCTGGCTACCCTGCTTTTGATAGCAATAGGTGAACTTGACGGCACGCTTTGCTTCGTTACAAGAACTAGGAAATCAAAATATTAAATATTTCATTTCTACGAGTAGGAATCGAACCACGACAGCCTGTCGCGTTTACACTCGACGCTAATGCCACGGCTGTCCTCAAATACACCTTGTTATTTTTATTTCAATTATATATTTTAATCAAGGCCAGTCGTGGCGCAGCGGCACGAGGTGTGACTGTAAAACCGACTGGTTGTGAGTTCGATCCCCACTCGAGGAGAAAGTGGGGAACGGAGTGTCTTAACACTAGATTCCTTCTGCCTACCCTGCTGTGTGCGGGATACAGCGTGAAGCTGATAAATAAAAAATATATATATTTTAATGAAATTACATATATACTTGTAGTTCTAGATAGGTTAATTTAATCCCAGAAGCCCAATCTAAGTATACCGTGGCGATATTTATCTACCTCTATCACGTTTACTATCGGATCGCTGCAAATCCCCGAACGAACTCAGTAATCATTGAGACCTCGCAAGACGTAGTTGCGCTATCTAGTAAGTTCCTTCATTTGCTTAATTAAGATGTTTACGTCATTTTGTGATATAATTGAGCTTTGCGTAACTTATGTTTCCAATTTCTTATTATTGTGATTTATTTTAAACTAAACAATTATAACCGGATTAATAAATAGCGTATGTTTGGGATTATAAATTTTTGAAAACCCAACGTTTCGAACACTTCGCAGTAATCCGTGGTCACACGCGGTGGTAGACTGAGGCATTCGTCTGTCAGTTGACATAATGATTATATCAAACTACCGCCAACGATTTCTTAATTTCCTCGTGTACTGCCCTGGATTCCTGCAGAATGAGCTGACTGTATCTTGCCCTATGGTGTGGTGGGTTTGAAACTTTAATGATTTTATGAGTGGTACGAGATTAATTTGGTTAAAAACGTTTCATTTAAAATGTATTGAAATCAGAGAACTTAATATTGTGATTAATTGGATTTAATTATTACATTTTATTTTTTTATAAACAATATAAGACCATCAACAGCTATACCAGGTTAAAATGTCATCAATTTTAGAAAATGACGACGATTGTTCTGCACTGGATTCAGACTCCAAGCAAGAAGATTATGAAGTTAAAGATGATGCCAAGAGTGCTAACGAAGATGCTATTGAGTAGTCGACCACATTGAGGATAAAACCAAGATGTTACTGAAGGCAGCGATTTTTTCGATCAGATATGTTCCTCTATGTCTACTAACTGGAGGTCCTTGGCTACTACCAATATCCAATGGACCTCCAGTTTTGGTTTTGGTTACAAGATATCTATATTACGGGATATCAAATTTAGTTTTTGTGAAGTTCTGCAACATAATCTCACAATAAGATTAATTAAGAAGAAAAACCATTTAGTTGCATAGATTTTATGAAAAAAATGAGCACACTTTTGATATAAAAATAAAAAAGACTGATGGCAAATACTTTGAAAAGGATTCTAAAAATGTTTTTATCAATGTGGTATCGACATTTAAAAAAATAGTTTAAAACCGTCAAAGAAACAAAAAACACGACGATTTTATTTTTATGATTGGGCTTTAAGCCAGTTGAATATAATTGGGCTTCAGAGGTTCTTTTTCTCGCTCTAAGGATAGGACAAAGTGGTGAGTTCTATCACTCAACACGTAATGTCTCGAAAATTGGGCGGAAGACAGAGGAAGACAATCCGTCTTAATACTAGGTTTTTAATTTAGTTGTATTAAATATTTCCTAGAGGCCAATCAAGCGAAATTGAATTTTTAAAACATTTTACAAAATACTTTTCTATACAAAAAAGTCAAAATATTAAATAAATAACTAAAAGTTAAACACTGCATGTTAGCTTCAATTACTCAATACTTACTGTCTTAATTTTCGGTTAGTGAAAACGGAGTGTCTCGACACTGGCTTCTCTCGGAATATTCTGCTATGAGTAATAAAGCTTGAATATAAAAACGACCTCCCTTCTATAGAAGATATACTAGTTTTTAATCTACACGTGGATTATAAACCAAATATAATCTAATTTGTAATTAATTTAAATCTCCGATTTCATACAACTCGGCGGAGTAACCTTTTGTTCTCAGTTCGTTCATCTCTCACGTTTTAGTTCTGGAGGAAGAACGTTAAATTATATCGTATTGTATTTTAGTAAATTTAAATAGCTTTGGAAATGTATATTTTATAATGTGCCTTTTTGTTTTGATTTTTTTTAATGATTTATATAATTAGTTATTGGGAGATAACTAGTTTGTTTGCATTGATTTAATAATGATAACATTTGTAATAATAATTTAGCCTTTTATTCAGATCAAACAATTACATATTTTTGAATTAATACACATACTTATTTAAACTTATTCTAATATTTAATTTTTGATGATTATCTTCCTACAATTTTTTCTATTCAGTTCTTTCTAGAGCCATTCAGTTCCACATCTAGACTCCAGCAACTTGTCTGATGTCGTCGTCCCACCTTTGCTGCGGTCTGCTTCTTTTCCTTTTATTTTCTCCCTCATGAGCGTTTTGCTTGTCATTTTTTGTCTTAAAGTTCATAATTGGCAGCCATAATGACGGACGGGTAATATGCAGGAGTCAAATAGTTTGTGTTGTCATTTATTTCGAAGATTCCTAACAAAAAAGAGAAAATACTCTTTTTTTGTGCGAACATTTGTGTTTGATTTTTCGCTTTCCATACTTTACCTAGGGGCCATCTTTATATAGTTTGTCAAATTGGACAGAGAAGCGATAAGGGCGCCTGATGTACAAATCTTTTTCTTCATGCGTGTTTGTTTTTTTTTGTGATGTTCAATAAAGTATTATTATTATTATTATGGCCTTTCAATACTGGTCATTTTCTATAATTCTGAAATTTACCAAGAAGTGAGAACTTTAACTATTTAGTAGTTATAATTATGTTAATGTTATTTCTGGTACTGACTTCATAAATAACATTTTAAATAGTAAATAGGATATATAAAAATCAAATTAAATCAGCTTCACGCTGTATCCCGCACACAGCAGGATAGGCAGAGGGAACTTAGTGTTAAGACACTCCGTTCCCCACTTTCTGCTAAATTTTGGAGGCATTGCGTGTTGAGAGGCAGAACTCAACGCCGCGCTTAGCCTCGGCACCAGAGTGAAGAAATGGAAATATAAATTTAAGTAAATGTTTTATCTCCTCGAGTGGGGATCTAACCCACAACAAGTCGATATTACAGTCACACTTGGTGCCGCTGCGCTACGACTGGCTATATAAGTAAATTAATTTACTTTAAAGTAATTAATATAATATTTTCTATAATATTATATATTAGTTTTAAAATTTTCCCTCTATTTCAATGTGATTGCATCATGAGGTTTTGACTTGGTAACAATGGGATAGAAGTTCCAAAGAGTTAAACATTCTTTAGAATTGGTCCACTAATAACAAAAAATCATAAGACAGACATAAAAATATATTTAATGAATATAGAGCCTTCCTGAAAAAGAAGTCAGTTAAAAATGAGTGCTTACGCAAAATTAAATTTCCATTTTTTTTAAAGCATTTCCCTTTGACTTAAAATATTGAAAGTGATACAAAACCCATGGTAATTGGCCCAATTCGCACTTGGTCGGTTTTTTTTATAAATGCGTATAACGAAATAAAAAACACAATATATGAATATAACCAAAACATTGATCCAATACACAATGCAATCAACAAAGTTTCAATAGATGAACATAAATCAAATGCATCTGAAGCAATATTGGTTAAGCATTGTGTTAACATCATGTTTGAGTTTAAACTCCAAGTAAAGCCAATAAGCTTATCGTGGATATAGAGCTTATACCACAAATGTAAGATAATAGTTTACGAGGAAACTGAGATCAAGCTTAGTTTTGCCAAATAGAAATATGTTAGTACTAGTCGTCTATGAACTGGAATGGACTCGATATCCTTGACGTACCCGAACCACCAGATCACGTTGTTCTTCTCTATTTTTCGATTCAGTCAGCTAAACTGACTCCGTATTATTAATGGAGAGATCGCAGCTCCAAAACATTCACATTTCTTTAATTTTTCTTCCGTCATATCCACGTTTTCTTCATTCGCTTTTTCTAATATCTTAACACACGCATTCAAGCTTAGACCATTTTCACATACTTTTTTTAGAAGAGTGACCAACGCCTTAGACTTGAATTCTGATGATGTATTGAGCACTTCATCATCTGAATACAACATCCAATTTACCTTCAGGTCACCAATTTTCACCGCCATGTCACCACAAATGTAAAATAATAGTTTACGTCACGTTTTCGTTTCACTCCTTGGCCCCTTAAATTACAAAATCCAATAGGCGCACTCTAATACCTATCACAGCGAGATTAATTGGTTTAGCAAACCTTAAAAATGTGTGTAAATTACATAAAACAATGTTATTATAAAAATATTTATATGTAGATTTGTGTGAATACATGTTCAAGCAGTGAAATTATTCTGCAGGCAACCATGAAATTTATTTATAAACAAAAGTGTAAGTTAGCCGTGCAACATGGCCTATAATAAATATTTGATCATTATTTTATTCTATTTTTTTAGCGTTTCGTTATATCTCGCTCACAGCAGTGTTAAGACACTCCGTTCCCCATTTTCCGCCGAATCCTGTTAAGTGACGGAACTTAACACCACGCTTTGCTTCGACACCAGAGCGAAGGAAACGGAAATAAAAATTAATTAATTTTCTCGAGTGGGCATAGAATCCACAACCTGTAGCGTTTACAGTCACACTTTGTGCCCCTGCGCCTCTACTGGCTTCTATTATAAACTTATTTTAAAATAATGATATCTTCTAAAATATAATTTGAAATCAAAAAGTGTGAATGACAAGTTAATTAAAAAATAACTAAATAAGTTCTTTTGGAATAAAGATTATTCAAACTGGTATCAATTCGAACCAGTAGTTCTTGACATTACCACGTTTAATCAATCAAATTCTTCAGTTGTTATATTGTTATTTGTGTTGATTACCATTGTCTTACTCCTTTAAACTACATAGTAGAGCAAGGGGGTGTGTTTCTTAGTCATTTTTAAAGTTCCATACATTACAAAGGTAAAAACGGAACCTTTATAGGATCACTATGTTTTCCGGCTGTCCTTCTGTTAAGACCATTTATCTCTACTCTACGTAATAAAAAGATACGAGCATTTATGCATCAATTTTGCTGTATTTTGTATGAAATTCGCCGCGGAATTTAAGATTATATGATAACTCTCAAATTTACATATATATAAAGAAAAAGATCCGAAAAGTTAAAAATATATTTAATAGAAAAAAATAATTATAAACTTATAGTTGTTTTCTCTTATTTTCTATAATTTTATATAATTTGACTGCATGAGTCGAAAACGCAAACTTGAGTGTGTCAACTTGTATCATTCGTACGGAATCCCCAATGGGCGAGTCAGACTCACACTTAACCGATTTTTTCATTTACTAATTGGAAGCGAAATACGATTAAAAATTTGATATAGAAATAAAACTAAAAAGAAACTAACTGTTCATACATAAAATAATGACCACTCATTCATACTGCATGAGAAGCTTAATACTAATTACAATAAGCTTAAAGTGGCATCGACATACATTTGAAAATCAACCTTATACCAACGTAATAAAGTATAAAATAGTTTACTATTGTCATTCAGCGTTGAAACTATTGTAATATTTATAAGTACAACAATTGTAGCGCTTAAAACGAATGTTTTATTCAGATAGATTTCGTTTGAAATAAATAATACGGAAACTGCTGGTCCGTTTGGACAATGTGGTTGTGTAGTTGTGGGTCGGAGTGGGTGAGGTAATAAAGAGTTTAAATTCCAGATAAAAGAAATATAAGCTCATGGGAACTGGTGTTAAGATGTTTGGTTTGTCATTTTCAACCCAATTTTCAAGATATTCGTATCGATCGCTGGGATTCATCGCAGCATTTGTCTTGTTACCAGAACTAGACAATGTAGATAATTTCTTACCCTGAGTAGGAATCGAACCCTCCATTAATATTTTTAGGTGAAGACTCAAACCTCATTTGAGATATAAAACCTTGATGCCATGGCCGTGACGAAACGGCACAATGTCTAGACTGTAACTGTACTGCGCTACGGTTATGGATTCGATTCCTAGTCCGGCGAATCGGTTATTTTTATTTTCTTAACACAATGTTTGGAAATTTAGAAGGAAAATGAGATTTGGAGTGTCTTACCACTATTCCTACCTTAGTGTCTGCTATTGTTATATTATCTTACTCTTGTACCCTATTTTAATATCTTCAATAATCTAATCAGTTAAATAAACAGATATATGACACCTAACTTATGTAAATCATGTTGAGAAATGCAGCTCTGAGTGCTTGACAAGACTTTGCACTTCAAAGCTATATACATTTACTATGCATACGAGTATGTAAACGTTCGTATTCTGCTCATTATTTATTTCTAATTTACCTAACTACTAATAGGTATACACTTTACTTAGTTTCTGGAGCGAGGAAATGAAAATAATTCATTCTCCCGAGTGAGCATCGAACCTAGAACCATCGTCTTACAGTCAAACGCTCATACTTTTGCTTAGGATTACATTTGTATATTATACGTGAGGCCGTCGTAGCGCAGGGGCACAAGCGTGTGACTATAAATGCGACGGTTGTGAGTTCGATCCTCACCTGGGGGGATGACGTCTTTAATATATTTTATCTTATAGTGTGGCATTGGGTTCCACTCAACACCAACCCATCGGAAATTTAGAGGAAAGTGGAGAACGGAGTGTCTTAATATTAGGTTCCCAGGTTCCTTTGCCTTCTCTGCTATCTGTAGAAAAAGGCGTGAAACGAAAAAAATAAATATATAAAGCAACTTCTAATCTATACTGATAACGTGGCAAGATACTTTTAATTAAAAGTGGAAAACCGTGTAATCTGGAACTTAGTAGTTCGCAAGTTCCTTTGCGGGAAGTAGGCTTCATAGTGCGGGTCGTGATCAATACTGTAAGTAAACTTTGGTTTACAGAACTAATATACTTAGGAGTTTTGGATATGGTATGAAATAATATTTTATTTTAGAACTAGAAAAAAATAAATTAAATCAGCTTCAACGATGTATCCCGCACACTGCATGGTAAGCAGTGTTAAGACACTCTAATCCGAACTTTCCACTGAATTCTCTAGTAACATTGCGTGTCGAGTGGCGGAATTCAACGCCGCGCTTTGCCCCAACACCAGAGCGAAAAAATGGAAATATAAATTTAAATAAGATGCAATCACACTTTGTGCCCCTGCGATTTGACTAGCCTATTTTAGTACTAGTTTTTGTCAAATTATCAAATGGAAAAAATTAAAGAGCCTAAGGTAGCTCTTATCGCAGGTGCAATGGGTTCCATGCAATCATTTAAAGAGATGCTATATATAGGCCTTTGTTGACCAATAGATTACCCAATACCAAAATATTTTCTTTAATTTAAACTAATATTTCCTAAGATCGCGCATTCATCCGAATAAATTAATAAGTTTTAGAAAATTTGTACTAATTTTGAAAAGTTAATAGCTTGTAAAATAAAACGTTGCGTTGAGTTACGCCGCCAGATGTGATATTGGTCCAAACTGGGTTGAAAATGGATAACGAAGTGGCTTAATAATAGATTTTCTTTGCTTAGCATATTATATGAACAAGATGCTTCTATCGGAATCAGAAGATAGTCAAATGAAAATATCTAAGAGTTGTATGTAACTTCAGTTGTCTCGCAAGGTAGGTAGAGGGAACCTGAGAACACAGTGCTAAGATGTTACGATAAAGTTAAGACACTTTATTTCTCACTTTCTGCCTAATTTTCAGGACATTGTATTTTTTACCTCCTTGTCAGAATTTCTATTCAATATTTTCAATTCTTCTGAATTGAAAATATTGTATATACTTCATTCTCTAGAGTGAGAATCAAACCCACAACCGTCGCGTTTACTGTCGCACTCTTGTGCCCCTTCGCCACGACGGTCTCAATATATGTATTGCATGACACTCTATCTGACTTAGCTATTAACTGGTTTAATAAAGCCTATAATCTACCTCGATAAATAGACAATTCGATGCGAAAGTATGTTTTGAATTTGAACCAGTAGTTCCTGAGATTAGCCTGTCCAACCAAACAAAGTTTCGGTGTTTGTTTTATTGCCTCATTCGAAGCAAAATTCGTGATTTTACATACGTGCTATTGATAAACAATTACGGTTTTATCAGTTTTTGATAAGAAATATCAAAAACTGAAAAAAAGCTGTAATTATATAACTTAAATTTTCTCCAATTTACATAATAAAATAAAAATAATAACTTTGTATTTAAGTACATAGCAGCAAGTGGCTCAAAGCAGGTGAACTGATTTTAATTTAATTTTCTATACCTATTTTCTGTAAATAAAATGATAAAACTTGTTTCAAACATTTTATAACATTATTTTCAAATGGAAAAATGTCAAATTCCACGTTGTGGAAAAATATTATGTTAGTCAGAGTTACTATCTCTTATAGAGCAAATAGAGCACAAACATGGCTATAAATTATATGAAACATTATCCAAAAGTTGACTGCGAAATATATATTATATCTTACATATACAGAGGGTTAAATCTTCATCACTTAAAATTAAATATTATATTTTAATGCAATTAAAACAAAAGAGATTAAATAATAGAAATATCGTTGTAAAATAAAACGCCATTTGACGGAAACAAACACAAATCTTTCAAGGCGGCAACGTCGCACACGCCTCATTCACGAAATGGATCTTCTTATGGAGGGGACCTGGGAACCTAGAGTCATACACTTCATTCCCCACTTACCACCGAATTCTCGAGGCACTTCTTCTTGAGTGACAAAACATTGCGTCGCGCTTTGCGCCGTTACAAGAGCGAGGAAATGAAAACATTACATATTTAATTTGTTCGAATGGGAATCGAACCCACAACCTATCGCGCTTATATACAACAATGATATAATTCAAGCGGGTGAAGTCACTTATGGGTAGCAAGTACAAAATATATGTAATTATACAAATCTATCAATCTTATTCTCGAGTCGAGTTTCGAGTTGAGTTTTGCTACTTAACAAGCAATTCCTCTTGAATTCGGTAGAAGTGGAGAACGAAAATGTCTTAATGAGAATGCAGTGCCTTAACACAAGGTTCCTAGGTTCCCACTATCATGCTAAATGATGGATACAGCCTAAAATTGAGACATTAATTCTTACGTCTAACTTTTATAAGTCGCTACCTTTACAAGGTCTCTTATTATAATGAAGAAGATTTTCCAAAAGCTTAATCTTACTTAATACTGTTTTTCAAGGTAATTGCTTTAGTTTAAGTCTGAAATACTAGACTTTTAGACTAACAATGAGTCGCTGAGCTAAAAGGATTTACGTCTTATCACTAAGTCAATATAAAAAATAGTCATTTAAAATTTTAAAATAATAATCAACTCACTAGATATGTAAAGGTGTTAACTTAGTGTAAAGGTGTTAATTCAGTACGTTCTCCACTTTAGAAACATTGCGTTTCTAGTGTTGAAATTCAACGCCGTGTTTCTCCTTCCTATATGGCATCCGTAACTATTGTGCTCACTGTCAGACACTGCTTCACTGCGCCACAATAGCCTTAAATGTAACCGTAATTTTCAAGACAAAAGTTAATGTTTTTTCTGCTAACATATAAAGATCTAATATACTACCACGAAATGTTCCAGTCTCATTTAGTGCCATTATTACGATATTTATAATCATTACCCCCGAGAGTCAAAGATAAAGTTAATGAAAATTACATAAGGGTTGGCTACGCTACGTTGGTATGTTTATTCGGAGATAATACTTATTTTCATACAAAAATATTCTGTTGTAAAAATAATGTAAGTGCGAGGTAAGTTTGTCTGCAAGTACTTAAACAAAAAACTCAACACGCAATGTTCAGCCTCCAGAATTCGGCAGAAATTGGGGAACGGAGTGTCTTAACACTAGCTTCCCTCTGCCTACCCTGCTGTGTGCGGGATACAGCGTGAAGCTGATTATATTTATTTATTTTATTGAAACATTCAAATTTTCGAGACAGCGTGTTGAGTGGCCGAACTTAGCGCTGCGCTTTGCATCTCCTTGCGCAATTCCCCCAAATGGTAATAGCCCATACAATGGTAAACTTTAGTTTTTGACTCTACACTGCTTTTACTCTTTGTAAAAGCTAGTACAAAATAAAATTTACTATCACAAAACGTCCCTTTTTACTTAAACTTTTCGAAAATCGGTTACTCCAAGCATTAATATTTAAGTAACAAAAGCCACAACTACCTCGGATCATCTATAAATAGACGATACGAGAACTTGGTTATCTGTTGAGTGAAATTAATAGATGGCGGGTAGTTGCGAACATCTTATAGTTGATAGCATCGCTTTGTGCCAGATGATCCAGTTTCCTGGTTAACTTGTTCTGGAGACGCGTGTCTGTGAGAGATTTTCAATATTCAAAATTCTGTTTTGTAATGTTCAGCTTCACACTGTATCTCGCACACAGCATGGTAGGCAGAGGGAACCTAGTGTTAAGACACTCTGTTCCCCACTGTCTGCCGAATTTTGGAGGCATTGCGAGTGGCAGAACTCAACGCCATGCTTCGCCTCGACACCAGAGCGCAGAAATGGAAATATAAATTTAAGTAAATATTTCATCCTCTCAAGTGGGGATCGAACCCAGAACCAATCGGGTTTACAGCCACACTTCGTGCCGTTGCGCCACGACTGGCCAGTCAATGGGTAATATTGAAAAAAGTTTAAAAATAAATTTTGAGATATTTTTAACAGATAGATAATAATAATAAATAAAATAAAATAGCCTTACATTTATCGCTAATACCATGATTATTAGTTCGATTTCTACTAGGTGATAGCTTTTGAAGTGAAATAGAGGAGCCACAGGTTCATTGTCGGCCGCCGAGGTAGAGATAGACGCGCTTTTTGAAGGTACCCATGTCATATCGACCTGGAAACACTGTCGCGGGTAGGCCATTCCACAGTTCCGTGGCGCGTGGAAGTAAGTTCCTACGAAACCGCACAGTAGTGGATTGCCACGTATATCCAGGTGGTGTGGATGATATTTTAGCTTATGACGTACTGTGCGGTTAGAAAATTGGGCGGCAGGTAACCCCCCCTTGCACCCTTACTATCAAGTATCAAGTGGGAATCGAATCCATAGCCTGTCGCGTTTAAAATCGCACACTTGTGACCCTACGCCGCGACCGACCTTAATAATTTACATTTCCCTACAATAAACAAGATTTCATTTGTATTGAAGGTCGCATAAAAAAGTAATATATCAGAAAAAGGTCTTGTATCGAAGTTCACTGAAAAATTGCGTATTTGCTTAAAAGATATTGTGTTTCCCCAAAACGATTTGTCAACTTAGAAAATATTCTACGCACTATACACTAGCTTTTAACAGTGGCTCACATAATAAATTCTAATTGCCCGAGACAACTGTGGCAGTTACAGTGGATTACATGGAAACCATTCACGTGGTATGAGAAACCTTATATTAAATAGCCTTCCTTAATAAATATACTATTTAGATTTTACTTTCACGCTGTATCACACATATAGTAGGATAGGCATAGGTAAACTGGGAACCTAATATAAAGACACTTTCCGCCGAATTCTGAAGACATTACGCGTGGAGTGGTCCGTTCCCATCAAGACACTTACATTCCCCAAATTCCAACGAATTCTGAAAACATTACGTGCCGAGTGGCGGAATCAACCTTCTTTTTTGCCTCGTTACTAGAGTGAGAATTTGAAAGTATTTAATATTTCTTTTCCTCGAGTGGGAATCGAACCTATAACCTATCGCTTTACAGGCGCACGCTCGTGCCCCTAGGACGACTGGCTTCAATATAAATATATGGACTATTCAACACAAAACGATTACTATACAACACGAACCAGTAGTTCCTGAGATTAGCACGTTCAACCAAACAAACTACAGCTTTTTAACATTAGAATAGAAAATGTTTTATAGTATTTTCATAGAGAAATAAATAAGTTTATGGTGAAATTGTTATATGATTTGGCAAAAATCCACGTCTGTGGAAGGGAATAAAACAAGTCGTTTAATTTTATTTGCGTTATTTTTCGTTTTACGGCTTGTTGCGTTACATTGTTATTTAGATATATTGTGAGGCGATCTAATAAAGTAATGCACCTATTATGAACAATGGAAAGGACGTCGTGGGGTAAGTGCGACGGTTGCGGGTTCGGTTTCTATACGTGGGAATGAATTATTTTCATTTATACGCTCTAGTAAAAAGGCAGCAGTTCCGCTTTGCCTCGTTACCAGAACGAGCAAAATAAAAATATTAAATAGTTGGTCCCCCAAGTGGGAGTGGAACCCACAACCGTCGCGATTACAGTCGCACGCTTTTGAGCCCGCGTACATAACGATAGGCGCTAAGTTTCACTCAGTAATTAATATAAAAATATTCCAAGAAAAAAATCTTTTTTTGCATACAATCTTCAATTTATTCAAAATCATATATTATCACTGTTTATACCTAAATAATTATAGAAACAGTATCTGACGGTACACGTCTGTATAGTGAATTCGGTTTTCACTTAGGATATAAATTGTATCTAAAACTAAACAGTATAAATGCCCCAACCTTGTAATTTAGAGCAATATCTTTAAAGCAGTAAGTTTAGAAAACGTACAAAAATCTTTCTGCACAATATTTGGGATATTACGTGTTGAGTGGCGGAATTCAACGCCGCGCTTACAGTCGTACGTGCCATGCGTAACAATGGCCTCAGGACAAATATATATAAAAATATTTATATTTCCTCGAATATAATAATATTTTCAAATCATTAAGTAAAATATTTAAAAAATCCATCAAATTCATACAACCATATTATAATCTAAGGGATTAAAGGAAGACATATTACATTCGTAGCTGACACCGACATTGTACAAAAAGGTACGCGGGAAGGCTTTTCGGGCGTACAATAAAAAATAGGCGACCTCACCGTTCCAGACAAGGTAGTTTGGCTGAAAGGTAATAAATATGTCATATTTGTACTTTTTTTTGTTTTATTTTTCACGTTTCACGCTGAATCACGCATATATCAGGGTATCTGTTTACACTCTGTTATTATTTTTACTGAATTCGCCAAATTTTGAAGAGGTGAGGAAATGAAAATGTAAAACAATTAATTCTAGCGAGTGCGAATCAAAGTCACAACCGTCGCTTTTAAAGTCATACGCTGTGTCGCTGCGCCACGACGATCTCATTGAGTTAAGATGACTACCTGTACTGAGGCTTATAAATATAAATAATATATATGTTAATGTATTTTTTATATGTTATACTCTTTAGTTCGAGGCCGTCGTGGCACAGTGGAAGAGCAGATAAAGGTTGTGGGCTTAATTCCCGTTTGTGAAGATAAATTATTTTTATTCCCTATCTTTGGTGATAAGACAAAGTTCCACTAGCGTACTAATAAAGTTTATCTCCCATTCGAAGTGTTCTAGTCTTTCCTTAGTAACTTTTAAATGCAGGAAATGAACTCACGACCGGCGTGTTGGACAAACTACTGTAGCTTTAATTACGTACAGTGTTACAAGTCCGTTTTCAGTCAGTATCTCTTAGTCTACTTATGTTAAAGAATTGACAAAAAATAAATGAGCTTATATATAAAAAAAGAGTTATAAATTTTATTTGATTAATACTGTTGCGTAAGTTTGACTGAAAAAAGTATATTTGTACCAAATTGAAAAACTTTTACGATATAAAGTAAAAAATAATAATTTATAGAGGGTCCTTGTGTTAAGACACTCTGTTCTGTTATTAAGACACTTCCGTTCTCGATTTTTCGAGATCTAGAGACATTGCGTATTAAATGCCGGTACTCAACGCCGCGCTTTGACTCGTAACCAGAGCAATAAAACGAAATTATGAAATATTTCATTTCCTTGAGTGTGAATCGAACCCATAACCTTTTTTTTAGCTTCACGCTGTATCCCGCACTCAGCGGAATAGGCAAAGGGAACTTAATGTTAAGACACTCCGTTTCCCATTTTCCGCCGAATTCTCAAATAGAAGAAAGCAAATATATGGAAATATTCAACATTTCGTTTCCTCGTGTGAAAACCGAACTTACAACCTGTAGCGCTAACAGTCACACTATGTACCCCTGCGCCACGACTGGCTTCCATTAAAAAAAATATATGAATAAAAAAGTTAATAATTTGAAACGAAATAAAAAAAAAACGTAAATCGTTTATCGCATTTTCAATATTAACATCGTGATAGAGTCAATCTCAGTCGCTTAACGGCTATGAATATTAAATACCTTCAATCGATGCCCATTGTTTTCGTGGAAACGAAAAGTCCTTTGATTATGGAGGTGGAGGCGCTGATGTCATTTTACCACATTTTTTATATGGGAAAATTGATTTTTTACCCACATTTCATATATTTTTTAGATATTCCTTTGTAAATAGTAATATAAGTTTTATCTCAGCTTGATAAAATATGTAAGAGTCTATATTTTTTGAGTTTTTGGAAAGTTTGAGTGTTGAGTGATGAAACGTCGACAATCTGTACAATTTAGCAAAAAATAAACTAATAAGTCAAGAATTATAAATGGCCGCGGTGGTGCAGTAGGGTGGCGCCTGTCTCAGAAGAAAGAATATTAAATCACCTTCACACTGTATCAGACACACAACAGAGTAGGCAGAGAGAATCTAGTGTTAAGACACTCCCTTTCGCTCTTTCCGAATTTGCCTCTAGCATTGCGTGTTGGATGAGGAAACTCAACACTGCGCTTTAACTCGGCACCAGAGCGATAAAATGAAAATATAAATTTAAATAAATATTTCATTTCCTCGAGTGGGGATTGAACCTAAAATTAGTCGCGTTTGCAGTCACACTTTGTGCCCCTGCGCCACAATTGGCCTCGCTCAGAAGAAAAATTTAAATATATTGATTTATTTCTATTTTCCCGATGTATCCCGCTTATCTATATAAGCAAGTCTCGAAAATTCTGCAAAAAATGTGCTTCAAACACTAGACATCGGACATCAAATATATGTTTTAAATTATTATTACATTTCCCAATTCCTTAAAAAAAAATTTAAAAAATATCATAATAAAATAAAACCCAACCTAATACAATCCAATTTTTATTTCTTTCTAATTTTAATAAATAACAAAAAAAATGTGAAATTAAATAAACTTAAAAGATTTCTCGTATCAAAACGTACGCCTGACGCCGTCTGATGCGGATCAAAATCAATTTGAGAACTGTTCATGAATACAAAACGACCCATCTAACTTTTTATTAGACTTTATTATTATAAATTCTGCTGGAAATTATTTGATTGAAACGATCTGGGAATAGGGTAAGATGGTGATTTGAATGAAGCTTTTGTGTTTTATTTACAGATGATATATGTAGATGCTATTTTATTATATGTAGAGAATATGGGAGAGTGAAATCGTGTATATAACTAAGAATGGGGAATGGAGTGTCTTACCACTAGGTTCCTAGGTTCCCTCTGCCTGCTATATGCGATATACAGTGAAAAGCTAAAAATAAAAAAGCTGCCAGAATTGAATTTTTGGGAACAATGAATTCGGTATAGAATTCGGTAGGGAAAACTGACTTCTAGCGCTGGTGGTAAATAAAAGACTGGACTGTATCTTAAATTCTAATTCAAAATTAAAAAATATTGTTTATTCAAATAGACTTTTGTGAAAAAAAACAGCTTTACGATGTATCCCCCACACAGCAGGGTATTCAGAGGGAACCTAGTGTTAGGACACTCCATTCCCCACTTTCTGCCGTATTCTGGAGGCATTGCGTGTGTTGAGTGGCACTTTTGTAAGCACTTTTGAATAATCAAATGAACATCCGCTGCCTCCGTTTCAAATGGTATTTCTCGTGAGAACAAAATTTGCTCGTTTCAATGTTAAAATACAAATAAATGTATTAACTCAACTCTGTAGTTAAGTTAATAGATACATCTCCCTGTGTAGGTAGCTCTACAAAATACCGCAAGAGAGAATTCGCTCCATATTGAGATTGTGTCATTAAGTTAATGTAATGAGTGAAACACGCGATATCAGGCGCAGTGTCCTCAACACTGGTGTCAAGACACTCCATTCCCTACTTTCTTTCCAGTTAGAGACACGTCGAGCGGCGGAACCTAACGCAGTACTTTATCGGCGTAGAAGTAAAGACCATCTTTTTACCAACTGAAAATACTTAACTATAAAAGAGAAAAGAAAGAACATAACAATAATTTAAAAATATTAATCCGCCTTTCAATACCTATAAGTAACTAGTTTTCAGTGCGGTTCTTTCATCAATGTAGAAAGGAGTTTCGGCGCTATGTTTGTTATTTTCTTGATGTTTACATGTATCCGTTAGAGACCCTGGACGATAAAATAGTGTAATGAAACATCAATCCGTTCTTTATTTTGCGAGATATCTTTTTTGTTTAGCTTCACACTGCACCGAATATGTAGAAGGATACTCAGAGGGACTCTAGTGGTAAAACACTCCGTTTTACACCCAATTTTAGACTTTTTACATTGCGTGTACAGTGTCGGAATTCAAACCCACGATTTGTCTACCAGGGAGGAGAGAATGCGATCAAACTTACTATCATCACGAAAAACCTCTTACTAAAATCAGAGGCTATCCACTGCGCCACAACGGTCCCTATCGCAGTCTATATTGAGAAAATTATTATTAACTAAATTAATTTCGTTTCACAGAAGGTTATATTTAAAAGAGATTCCCTAATTTAATTATAAAGTGCTTTCAATAAACAAGAACATAAATTTGGAATGGCTTACGAAGTTATAAAGGTTTTGTGTGAATTTATAGCGAGAGGCGAGTCTTACGGGCTGTTATCAAATTATTATATAAAAGGAAATAATAAAATGTATACTAAATATAATTATGGTAAACGTTATTTGTGTTTTTGTTTTACTTGTTTTTCTTAGCTTCACGCTGTATCCCGGAACGTCTGATTGTGGTGATGGTTGTGGGTTCGATTATATTTGAATTATTTGCATTTTCCCAATATATTAGTCGAATCGAACTTTAATAAATTAGCAGAGAGTGGGAAACAGAGTGTGTTAACGCTTGATTCAGACACTTGAAATTATAAAAAAGGCTCCGTAAGAAGCTATAAATAAAAAAAATGAAAAATAATATGAGTAATAAGAGTCGTGGCGTCAGGGCACAAGCGTGTGGCTGTAAACGCGATAGGTTGTGGGTTAGAATCCCACTCGAGGAAATACAATATTTAATATTTTCATTTCTTCGCTATAAAGTCGAGGCAAAACGCGGCGTTAAATTCCGCCCCTCAACACGCAATGCCTCCAAAATTCGGCGGATAATGGGGAACGGAGTATCTTAACACTAGGTTCCCTCTATTAACCCTGCTATATGCGGGATACAGCGGGACGCTAAAAAAAAGAAAAAAGGAAAAGTAATGTAAAATGGTGACGTTAATATATATTTCACAAGCACTGACATCACATCGCGGTGGAAACGCACAGTCATATATTCAAAGTAACTTATGAAAACCCGCATGTATTTTGTTTGTAAAATACTTAAGGCAGTTTTTAGACGAGTTTATCTTTATTTTATGGTAAAGAAAAATATATTTTTTTACAACAAAAGGAACATACTTCAAGTATAATTTCTTTTCTTCATTTTTTTAAAGTATTTAGTAGTAGTTGAGGCCAGTCGTAGCGCAGCGGCACGAGGTGTGACTGTAAAACCGATTGGTTGTGGGTTCGATCCCCACTCGAGGAGATGAAATATTTACTTAAATTTATATTTCCGTTTCTTCGCTCTGGTGTCGAGGTTAAGCGCGGCGTTGAATTCTGCCACTCAACACGCAATGCCTCCAGATTCGGCAGAAAGTGGGGAACGGAGTGTCTTAACACTAGGTTCCCTCTGCCTACCCTGCTGTGTGCGGGATACAGCGTTAAGCTGATTTATTTATT
>JAATLQ010037516.1:0-56170 GCA_013421005.1 Heliconius erato x Heliconius himera | reverse complement strand
GCGCAGGACGCGCTGCGCCACGCCGCGCCGCCCGACGCGCCGCACCACCACCGCGACCTGCTGGCCGCCGCCTTCGAGCTGGGCCTGCAGGTGCTGCGCATGACGCTGTCCGCCGTCAACTGGCGCCGCCGCGAGATGGTGCGCTGGCTCGTCACCTGCGCCACGGAGCTGGGCCTGGACGCGCTGCTCTCCATCATGCAGAACTGGTACGAGCTGTTCACGCCCACGGAGGCCACGGGCCCCGTGGCCGCCGCCGCCATGTCGCACGCCACGGCGCTGCGCCTGGGGCTCAGCTTCGAGCAGCAGGAGAAGCTCAGCGCTTGTGCGAGGACACTGGCCTTGCAGTGTGCAGCTAAGGTAAATTGGGTTTCTTTTTACATGTAATTGGTAAGGCGATGGTAGTTTAGTGTATAGACACATGACACATATTATGTTATGTTCTTGTTATTTTAAATATATTGTATATTGGAAAGTGGTGAATGAAAATCTTGGACATGATATTCTAATACTACTAAAAACTTCAGTAAAGTTCATAAAACTTAAAAAAAATTAATATATATTTTTGGACAATAATATGATGGAATAATATTTAAATTGTGAACATTTTAATTAAAATCGTCAAAAAAAATTAAAATGTATATTCGTTTTAATTTTTTTTGACGATTTAATTATTTTAATAAACACATGTTGAAGGCGGATAAAATTTGCATTAAATACTTTAGTAATCTAAGATAAGAAAGAGTTTATATCTATATGTAAGAGTTTAGTGTGTAAGACAAAATTAATATATATTTTTTAATCTTTAAGTGAATAATAACTATATACTTTACTTTGTCGTTACATTTGATTGGCAAAGATTTAATAATTTAAGAATCAAATCTACAACTACCACATATACATTAAGGTCTCATTGTTTACCATAGAAAAGTGATATGCCTGTCTTGCTATATGTTAAATATATTAAAAAACCGTAATGCTATTTCTCAGGACCCGCCCGGCTGCGCGCTGAGCGCGCTGTCGGTGTGCGAGGGCTCGGCGGGCGCGTTCGAGGCGGCGTGCGCGGCCGTGGGCGGCGCGGCGGCGCGCGGCGCGCTCGCCTCCAGCCAGCTGTTCGCCGTGGCGCGCTACATGGAGCAGCGGGGGCAGCCGGCCAGAGCCATGCGGCTGGCCACGCTGGCCATGAGGAACCTGCATTTACATTACAATCAGGTTAGTTTGTGGGAATCCATTCGGTTAATCTTGTATCCATTCATTCATTCATTCTCATACGTTACCTTGTGTGATTACAGTGACATTCCTTTTTATTTGAAATAAATGTTTCTTTTTTCTACATTTAAATCATGATAATGATTTAAACTCGGTAATGTCATATATAAATACACAAAATGATTTTAACTATTTTTTTAAAGTTATTTCAATGAAATAAAAATGATAAATTCTAAGTTACTATTTATTATTTATTTATTAATTTTATTACTATTTTAATTTCCCAATTTTATTATTATGTTTTTTGTCATCGGAAACTAAATTAAATCCCTCCTTATATTTCTAGGACAGCCATCCGGCCATAGCAGATATCCACTGGGCGGTCGCCCTCGCCCACTCGCTGGGCAGGGCGGAGTTACAGGCGATGTTACCGCTGCTTGTTAAGAATGTACAGTGCGCGCCTGTTTTGGTGAGTTGTATTTAATTTTTATATTGGTTTGATGTTTTTTATAAGTGATAATATTTTTTTTCGTGGTTTTTGTTGCGTTGTGAGTATCAAAACTTAAAAACCTCATTCTGGTGCTATGAATAGTTTTAGCATCAGAGCGAGAAATGAAAATATTCTATCCACTCAACTATGAATCGCCTACAACCGTCGCGTTCACGGTCACTGTCTCACTATGTTACAGCAAAATCAAATTAAATTAAATCAACTTCACGTTGTATCTCGCACACAGCATGGTAGACAGAGGAAACCTAGTTAAGAGACTCCGTTCTCCACATTCGGCCGAATTTAGCCGCTCTTTGCCTCGACACCAGAGCAAAGAAATGGAAATATAAAGTTAAATAAATATTCCATATCGTCGAGTGTGGATCGAACCCACAACCGTCGCGTTACAGTCACATCCTTGTGTCCCTGGGCCACGACCACCTCATCACATTGGTTAACATCACATCACAGCAGCTTAATATAAATGATTTATTGAATAATTATTGAATGTGTACGTTTGGCCGTGCAGTCGGACGTGCTGCGGCGCTGCTGCGTGGCGGCGGCGGGCTGCTCGCGCGCGCGGCCGCCGCCCCCGCGCCCGCCCACGCCGCTGCGCCCGCTGCTGGAGGCGGCGCTGCGGGCCTACGCCTCCACCACGCACGCGCGCCTCGCGCACATCTCGCCGCGCCACTACGCTGACTTTGTGGATTTTTTGGGTCAGTAGTCCACCACAACTATACTGAACATTTCACATTCATTATTTTACCTACAAACGCTGTTGTTATGCCCATTATATTCATAAATGGCTTATATTTTTTTATGTCAAAACAATCTCATTTCTTTCAATACTTGACCTTAAAAGTACAATCAAAATCGCTTTAAGCAATCATGATTTATTGCTAGTAATTAAACTAACTAAGAATTCCAAAAAAAAATTATCAATTTTTTAAATTGCTTCGTCGTAAGTGGCAAAACTCTACATCGAACTTAGTCTCGTTGCAAAAACAAGAAAATAATTGTACAACCGCTGTTCCGCTACGCCACGACGGCCTTTTATAATTATTTTTTTAGCTGTACCACGTAAATAAGCAGAGGGAACCTGGAAACTCTCCACTTTCCTCCGAATTCTGAAGGCATTGCGTCACCAAAGCGAGAAAATAAAAATATTTCATTCCTTTAAGTAGAAATAGAACCTGTTGGGTTTACAGTCGCACGCTTGTTTTCCTGCGCCACCACTGGCCTCCAAAACAATATATTAAATATGTTTTTTTACTTCCAGGTAAAGCGCGCGACACGTTTGCGCTCGCGCACGACGGGCCGCACCAGTTCGCAGCACTTTTGCAAGAAATCAAATTAAAATACAAAGGCAAAAAGAAATTAATGTTCCTTGTGAAAGAGAGGTTTGGCTGAGACCACACTGAATAGTTAGTTAGTTACTCGTTAAACTTAAATAACGGCCATGTTTGTTATTTGTTTTTTTTTTTGTATTTTTTTTTAAATCGCGCCACTTAAATTGTGCAATAGACGGCCAAGTAACGTATATTTTTATAACTCGATTCGAATAAAAGACATTTTTAGAGTATAATAAAATATTGTATGTAAGTTTAAATATTTGTCACGGCTGCATCATTACCTCATGTACTGTATGGCGGTAGGGTGTGTACTCATTTTCTACCAAACCAGTCTTTTCTAAAGTATTATTTTGTATGTAAAACTAGAATTTACCTCTTAGATCGCGTAATGAGCGTTGTATGATCTCAACAAATTCCATTGTGTAAATACTATAGTTGTAAATAATAATTTGTAAGTACTAGCTTAGTTCGTTGGAAATGTTAGATATATTTTTTATTTGAATAGGCGAATTTGGGCGTTTTTTTTATATATATATATATACATATGTAAATTAACAACGAGCGCTCGTCAAAGTAACTGATAACGTCGTATATAGCGTCCATAGCAGTGGCATCTTGTAACGGTTGCCGCACAATATCGATTTTACAGTGTTTTTTTAATTGCAGTTTTTTTTATTACTTTCTTGCCATTTCATTTCGATTTTTTTATATAAAATGATAGTAAATATTACAATCAACACCAAGTCGACAGTGTGCGGCAACTTAAATGACACCACACCAAAGAAATATAAATATAAGCGATACCAGCTTGGAGTAAGCGAAGCCATCTTTCCTTCAGTATTCTTGAGTATTCATATAATATGTATAATATGTATGTAGGTGTTCGTTTAAACGTTAAGACCACTTTGTTTCCGTTACGGCCATTTTGTTTCGTTTTCATTTTGGTTGCACTGCAATTTTTTTTTTTAATATTTTATTTTATGTATCATACATTTTTTCTAATTCTATGTTTAGTGTAGACGTAAACAAGAAGTGCATTTATAAAGGTAGAAATTTAATATTTAATAGACGTGACATTGCATAGTGTTCAGAAGTTAGGATCAATCGATTATGATAGTGTTTAAGCGGGGAGGGGGGGACTTTTGTACTTTTTGTGGTGTGAAAGGGGTTCGGCAAAATCTTTGTTTTATATCACCATGCAATATAACATGAAAATTGCAAAATTGTAATATTCTTTTTATAATTTTATAATGTTTATGGAATTCATAAGCGAATAGTAAAACTTAAGATTGTCAACCCTGTTATGTGTCAAATATATTTAAAAAATGAAGAAAACATCAGTTCATCGAAATACTCAGTTTAAATGTAAATTGTATTCTCTAAAGATTTAAACTAACATGATTATAGATTTTTATAATGTAATTTTGAAATAATTTATCAAAATTGATTAATTAAGATTTTGACTATCGGCCAAAACAGTTTGGCCTAAATTTTTACAATTAATTTATAAAAAAGTATATAATCTGTTTTAGAGTTCAAAAATTATTATATTAAATTTAACACTATGGTTTACAAATTGTATTTAAACTGAGTAGTAATTGTTTAAACACTGATATATGATCCTCTTCGTGTTTCTAAATACTTAAAATTGTCATGTCGACTCAGTATTTATTGTAAAAGCAAATTATTGACGTTTTGCTTCTTATTAACATGGCAGACTGAATTTTTTTTATTATTTTTCCATTATTTCGTATTAGTGATGAGTAAGTTGACAATTTGGAAGTTGTGTACTTTGTATAAAATTAAAATTAAAATTTGTATGACCACATAAAAACATGTCAAATTGTCAGCTTATTTTTCATTACACATTTCACTACAGTATTTTACACCTTAAAATTCTATGAGCAATAATTTTGTAGCCTTAGCCGGTCTGTTTTTCTTTATAAGCATTTAGTTTACGAAATCGATTTAAATATAACATTTTATGAGACTACAATAACAGCTTTAGTATATAAATATTTTTTATAATTTTAGTAAATGTGTCGAAATCGACAATCGATACTTGTAATCGAATAATGTTAATTATTATAAAATAATAATAATAATAGTACAAAAACACAAATGTATATTTAATCGATTTGGTAAATTACGTTTAAAAATAATAATTAAACTGATCCGCAATAATTATATATTATGATGACTTGCCAAATTGCAAATCCAAGCAAATGATATGACCGCAAGTGCCTTCAGGCAAGTCCTTTTTCCCAGACCGGCTTTTTGTATGTACACTATATTTTTTTCTATCTATTTTTACTGCACTAAATGTCGATTAATTTGAAATTGTGTTTTACGTAAAACGTAGACACCCTTCAGTGTTGATTAAGAAGGTGATAATTTCAATAAAAACTATTAAAAATTGTATTGTTTTTTATTTCCTTTTTTAGCTAAATGTTAATAATATTTTTTTTTTATAAATACATCGATCCTAGTAAAACTGAAAAATATATTGAGATTCATTGTTCTGTCAATGGTCAAATTTGTCAAACTGTGTGACAATACTCAACTTGATTTTTTGGGGCTTATTCTGCTGGTTAGACTTAGTTCTTAGTGTCTTAAATATAAACGTCCCCTAAACGTAAAATTTAGTACCAATCTATATTATAAATAATGTAGTGGTCTTAAAAATTTATTGATTGCATTAAGATTTTCGTGAAAAAACATAGTCTAGTTTATTGTATTTTTTAAATAATTTTTATTTCATCTTCAATAAAATCGATAAAGTGAATAAAAAATATCGATATTATTCAAAAATATTTCTGAACTTCATAATGTCACTGTCAAATGTAAGCAATCAGCTGATGATTGTTGTGATGTCTTTTACCGACAATAACAAATTAAGTGATTCTAGGACACCCAAATATAAACTACGACTTTGTTAACGTTTGTTTTGGATGACACACGAGTTAGTGAGAGAGTCTTATTTTAGTATTTTATTTTCAAATGGAAAAAGTTATAAGTTGTTAAAAGATTTTTATTAACAAGGTGTTTGGTTGTAGTGAGTGTTTGCGTTGTTTTATTTGTTAGATTCTTAGTCTTATTATAAAGTAGGTTCGTTTATTTAGGCTTAATATGGATCCTCATCGTCCACCTTATCTCTTTGATCCTGGTGGTGATATACAGACATCTTCCAAAAGGCTCCACCAACCACCTTGGCTGGTGGAGACTCACCTTCTGAAAATGATAATTTAATTACAAAAAACTATTTTGACCCTCTTTATCCAAAACCTTTATGTTCATCCATCCTTATCTGATATCCCAAAAACATATATTGATTCTGACAAAAGCCTTTTCTTAGTGTATGTGTCGAGGGAAACCCCCAATCCTGCAGCTGGAACTTCAATTAGAACAATTAAATACGGTCAGTTTCCCTGGTTTGATCCCAACTCTTAGAAATAAAAAAAAATTATCAGTTTCCCGCTGTTTCCTGCACACTACACAGCATTGTACATACATATATTGTAAATAATTTCTAGGTGCATGGGGTATCTTAGCTGGATCTCTTTTTTACGTGCATTTTCCGTTTGTGTAATATTGTCTCTTTATACTGTATATTCTCCATTGTGTGTTCTCCATTCAACTTGTCATTGGTGAAGTGATTAGTGCTGAACTGGCACGCTCGGAACATAATAAAAAAAGAACAACAATAAGTTATTCTAGCCATTTAATATTACATGCTATTTTACATTAAATCAAAATTGCTTTTTCAGTTACAATGCTATGTTTTAACTACTTAGTGATATTATTCTGAAATTATATAGGCAAATTATAAAAACTAATAATTTAACAAATCACCCTTACTTATTTGTAAAATCTTTATATAAATTAGATATATATATATATAAAGTGTTATGTATTATAATGTAAATAATATTATTATAGCGTGACAGATGCAGCGGAGCTGGGTTTCCTCACCAATAGGAATCTACAGCCTATTATCTTTACTTAAAAATTACAATATATCTAAATATGAAAAACACTTACAGGTACAAATATCAGCATTGCCAGATTTCCTCTCGGTAAAAAGTGGGATTTTTGAATATTTTAAGTAAAAAGGCTGGATTCTTTCACCAAAAGCGGGACAAAAAAATTGAATAATGAGGATTTAATGGGGACAAATATCAATATTAAAAATATATATATACATATTTTATTTACCATATCTATGGCAGAAAAATCTTTAGAATAATTAATTATACGTAACTTTCGAATATATTTGTTTGTATTTCTATAAAATTATTAAGTAACTAATCAAAATCTTAAAGTAATAAAAATAGAAAATCTCACAATACGTAGAATAATCCGTGAAAAACGGGACTATGCCTGTCCCGATCGGGATTTGATTTTTGAGCTAAAAATCGGGACGTACCGCTAAAATCGGGACATCTGGCAACTCTGACAAATATAATGTATTCATATATAATATAGGCCAGTCATATATAATTGAGGCCAGTCATGGCGCAGCGGCACGGAGTGTGACTGTAAAACCGACTGGTTGTGGGTTCAATCCCCACTCGAGGAGATGAAATATTTACCTAATTTATATTTCCATTTCTTCGCTCTGGTGTCGAGGCAAAGCGCGGTGTTGAGTTCTGCCACTCAACACGCAATGCCTCCTGCAGAATCCGGGAGAAAGTGGGGAACAGAGTGTCTTAACACTAGGTTCCATCTGCCTACCCTGCTGTGTGCGGAATACAGCGTGAAGCTGATTTATTTATTTATTTTACATATAATATAGGCTGTTCTATTTCTTTAGTTTAACTCCGCTCCTTCATGTAACAGTTTAAGCAAAGGGAACCTAGTATTAAGATATTCATCTCTCTCCATTGCCTACTTTACGTCGAATTTTCGAGATTGCATTGCATGTTAAGTGGCGTGGCCGCGTTTTGCGCTTTTTCTACAAGGAAGTGGGAAATGACAATAAAAATAGATTCCATTTAATCATTTTCCTTAAGTGGAACGCTATCATTCCCTTGTGTTGCACAATATACAGCCATGACGGTCTGATTGTATGTATATTGCTATTTTAAAACCAAGCAGTGATTTATCAGTATTATAAAAAAAAGTGATTTGATATATGGTTTAGGTATTATTTTATTTAAAAATAATATATAAAAAATATTACAGATTGACACTCTCTTGAAGAATAAAAAACAATATAGAAGCGAAATACAAGTATTCTGTTCAAATTTAAATGATGTAAAAAAATTTCTTAATCCTATAAAAAATGTGAAGACAGCTGAATTACAAAACTTCAAGGAATACATCAGATCAAGTAATAATTCATTGGTAAAACACAATTAATATATTTTTTGTGGCGCGGGAGCACAAAGTGTGACTGTAAAATCGACGGTTGTGGGTTCGATCCCCACTCGAGGAATTGAAATATTTATTTCAATTTATATTTTCCCTTATTCGCTCTGGTGTCGAGGCAAAACTCCAGAACTCGGCGGAAAGTGGGGAACCTGCTGTGTGCGAAATACATGATTTTTTATCTATATATTGTGTAGAGTAGAGTAGAAATCAAACTCGTGTCATCATGTCCCACTGCGTCAAAACGTTGCCTATTTCATAAATTCATTATATTTTTTTACATTTACAGAAACTAAATAATACAATAAGTGAATTTCTCGAAAAAGATTTAAGTAATACTAAATTTATTTTGACAAATCTAAGTACTTATGAGGTGAGTGTGTGTTTTTCACGGATTATTCCACGTACTGTCAAAAAAAATTTTTTAGAACATTTAGATTTTAATTAATTACTAATAATTTCATAGAAATACAAATAAATATATTCATAAGCTACGTAAAATTATTTTGTAGACTTAACTGCCTTACACATCGTAAAACAAAATAATATTGTTTAAGCATAGTGACGTTTTTTTGTAAAAAAAACATTGATGTTCATCTTAATTGTAAACTTTATTTAAAACTCAAAAAATGGATTAATAATAGATGAAATTTATTATTTTCTCCTTCTCCTTCAATCCTTTTTTACTTTAAATGTTCAAAAATCCCGCTTTTCACCAGGTTTTATATATATTTATATTTTAAAAGTAAATTTATGCGAGCGAAGCCGCCTTCGAGCTTTTGATGCTAGACATCAGGATATGCAAATGAGCCGGGCACAGCACAGATCTGCTCTTTTTACTTTTCTTTTTTTAATTGATCTATTAAATATATTGCAGGATAAATGGAATACATCCAATAACTCTAATAGTGCCATTATGAAAGTTTACAATTCCTTTAATTATACTGAAGATATAAAATATGAAGCAAGAGTAAGTATTGTATACTCGTATAGTTTACTTATGTGGTCATATGCTTTATATATGAGTGAGGCCACTGTGGCAAAGTAGGTCGGCGTCCTATTATACTTGCGACGGTTGTGGGTTCCACTTTCACTAGAAGGAAAAATATTATTTTCATTATTGCGCTTTTAATTACTAGTAGACACAGCGCGGCGTTCAGATCCGCCGTTCAACACACAATGACTCGAAAAATTGACGCTTAGTGTGGAATAGACTAGACAGTCCGTTTATGTTTGATTTCTGCGCTGCTACATGCAGGATACAGCGTGCAGGTAAAAAAAAAATTAGACCATATTTTGTTCGTTCAACGTGAAGCTGAAGAAAAATTTAATTTTATAGTGTTATACCACGTCAAAATAAATTTGTTACAACTTACTTAAGCGTGCTTAGTGATAATCTGGCGTGTGAGAATTTAAACGTAGCTTGATGAGAACGTATGGCTTAGCGGTCAGACCGCTTGGACACTAAACAAGAGGCGCAGGTTCAATATTCCGCCACGTGCTAATTTTTATATATTATCTATAAAAAAAAACATTTTCATACTTTACCTCTCTTTTTAGCTTCTGGAACTACCAATACAAGATGCTGATTTCAAATTAGTTATTATAGTACCAAATGAATGTGATATTCTAAATAATTTAGTTAAAAAATTATATTCTGAAGGTTTGACCGCGGCTACAGCGAGTATACAGCCTTTGTTCACATCTGTATGCAGTTTAAATGCACTATATATTCATTTCAATTCTCTAAATTTAATGGAGGTGAGATATGTTTGTTTATTTATATTTTGTTAGCTATAATTAGGATGTTATAATATATAGATGGATTTATAATAAATCTCAAATTTAAACTTTAAAGCATTTAATTCAGATTTAAAAAAAAAATTCGTAAAAGAATATTGTGTTGATTGACAGAATTCAACGCCACGTTTTGTTACGTGAGTGAAGAAATGAAAATATTATTTTTCCCCGAGTGGGATTAGAACCAGCGTTGCCAGACGTCCCGATTTTAGATTTTTTTTATTTATATGGTCTCGTTTTAAAGCCAGCATCATTTCGCACTTTCAGATTTACAATTCCAGAGATAAAAAATCCAGCTTTCTCAAAAGACAAAATCTGGCAACGCTGATTAGAACCCACAACCGTTACGCTTTCTATTACTACTATATTTAAAACTAAATTAAACTAGCTTCACGCTTTATCCCTAGCGGGGTAGTCAGATAGAACGGAGCGCCAAACGCTACAATCTCTACATACTTCTTCCCCTCGTCCACTGTCATCAACCTCTTCATACATGCCCTCCGGGGGACCTCATGCTTTTTACGTGACCCTCCTCCAGTACCTTTGATACTGTGTTTTCAAAGGTCAAACTACTACTATATTTTTAGGTTACTATCCGAAAAATAAGAGTTCCTTTGATTATTTTTTATTATGGGCTTTTTTTTAAATATAATAAATTTAGATTCACTTTAAGAAAATCTGTATATATTAATTTATATATTATAATAAAGTTTATTTAAACATGTATGACTATCTTAGTTTAGAAATATATATATATTTTTGTAGGAAATTATCGATGAAAGTTTAACAGTAGCAAGAGTTGAAATGGGAAATGTGAAAATTGATAATAATGGTGTTTCAATAAAAGTACTCACATGTAAGTATCAATTATTTAAAAAAAAATTGGATTGGATTAATTATATAGATTGGATGTTTGTATTCTCATATTTATATTTTTTTATGAATTTTTTACCCGATGAGGCCAGTCTGTGCCCACAGAGTGTGAATGTAAAAACGACTGGTTGCTGGTTCGATTTTTATTTCTTCACTCTGGTGTCGAGGTAAAGCGGCGTTGACTTCCGCCTCTTGACACGCAATGCTTCCAGAATTCGATGGAAAGTGGGGTGTCTTAAAACTAGGTTCTTCTACTTCTGTGTCCGGAATACAGAGTGAAGCTGATTTGATTTATTTTTTACCCAATGCTTTATTAAATATACTCAGATTTTCAAAGGTCTATACACTTATTAAATATTGCTTGCTGGGTGGCAGATTTCAACGCTTTTATATATTACGTGAACAGGCTTTTGAAATGTTGACTCAAAATAAAAAAAAAACCCCAAGAGATTTGAACCCACCACTTAGAATCGGCGATCCACACGATGGCGCCTCCTAAATTATATACAAAAGTTATAATATATAAAAAATAGTATTTTTTATTATTTATGTAATAACATTTTGTTCTAGATATATTTCCTACGAAAATCCAAACCCAAATAAATAACCAATATGAGAGATCGGAGAACTCGTTTCACTTTAGTCTCTTATTTAAAGATATTTCTATATTCAATGGAAAATATGTTATAAAAATAAATAAATAAATGAATTTGATATATTTTTATTTAACTAGTTTTTTTTTCAGCTTTACTTTGTATCCCAAACATAACATAAAGTGGAAACTAGGAACCTAGTGTTAAGATACTCCCATTACGGAAACTGGAAATGGAACCTAGGACCCTAGTGTTAAGATACTCCTTTTATTGATTCAAATTCGTAAGGCATTACATATTCAGTGGCGGAACTTAGCGCTGTGCTTTGCCTTCACACTAAATCACTAATATAAAAATGTTAAATAATTCGCTTTTAATATTAATTGAAAAAAAATCATATCCAATTTTCTATTTTAATATACCTATAATCTATATTTATAATAAAATCGTAACGGTTCGATGTCTGAACATGGAAAATATATAAGAAAAAATGTCATTGTGGGTGTTTATTAATGTAGTAGAACCTAAAACAATGATTTTTAAATTTTATCTGTTTGTCTGTGCGTTTGTTATCGCTTATAAAAAAAGTTATCTCAATTTAAAGTACTTAGTTCGACAAATTTTCTAATTGCTATAACAGTTATTTTATACAACTTTTCTACTGATTGGATGAATCTAATTTTCAATTTTCAAAACATTCGTATATTTCAAGTGGGCGTAGCCGCACGCCAGCTAGTATATAATATACATATATAGGTATACATATTAAATTAAATCAGCTTCACGCTGTATCCCGCACACAGCAGAGTAGGCAGAGGGAACCTAATAAGACACTCCGTTCCCCACTTTCTGCTGAATTCTGGAGGCATTGCGTGTTGAGTGGCAGAACTCAACGTCGCGCTTAACCTCGACACCAGAGCGAAGAAATGGAAATATAAATTTAAGTAAATATCTCCTCGAGTGAGGATCGAACCCACAACCAGTCGGTTTTACAGTCGCACCTCGTGCCGCTGCGCAACGATTGGCTTCATATACATATGAAAAAAATGCAATAAAAAAAAATCCAGAACACTTTTACAAACAGTTTAATTTTAAATATTATACGGGGTTGAGTTACGTATATAAAATATAATATTTCATTTGCCGCTCTTATTTTCACAGTTGGTTGGGATAAGTTTACCAACAAAAGTCATTTCTTTCTCAAAATTGGGGTTACAAGGATGTTTTAAGTTATATTTCTCGGTTGGGTCCAAATTTTTTGACGTTTCTGTGTCGTCGAGCTCATCATATCCTAGTATGATCGGTGGTAATATTATGAGGCCGGCTTGACGGTGTTGGTCCTCTGCTCTCTATAGGTAATATGAAAGATTTAAAATGTAAAATAAATAAATCAGCTTCACGCTGTATCCCGCACACTGCTGGGTAGGCAGAGGGAACCTAGTGTTAAGACACTCCGGTCCCCACCTTCTGCCGAATTCTGGAGGCATTGCGTGTTGATTGGCAGAACTCAATGCCGCGCTTGTCCTCGACATCAGAGCAAAGAAATGGAAATATAAATTTAAGTAAATATTTCATCTCCTCGAGTGGGGATCGAACCCACAGCCAGTCGGTTCTACAGTCACACTTTGTGCCCCTGCGCCACGACTGGTCTCAATTAAAATGTGTTTTTAATTATATTTTTTTTTGCTCACGTTCTATTTCGCATGTAGTGTGGTTAACAGATGGAAACCTAGTGATAAGACACTCTGTTCTCAATAAGGCAATTCCGTTTCCCACTTACCGCCGAATTCAGGATGTATTGCGTTTTGAATGCCTGAACACAAAGCTTTAATCTCGACACTAGAGCGAAGAAATGAGAATATTAAATATTTTATTTTCTCGAGTGGAATCGAATCCACAACCTGTCGTGTATATAGTCGCACGTTTGTTCACTGCACGCTACTGCCTTCAAATTATGATTACTATTAAATCTACTAATAATTGATAGGTTTTGTTAAAAAATTTAGAACATGATGCACGTGTTTGCAAAGTAATCATGTATTCAAAAAAACTCGGACATGTTATTTTTTTATTTTAGTATTTTTAACTCCGACGTAAAAAGAAGGATGTTGTAAGTTTGGCGAAGATGTCTGTGTGTTACCGATTTCGATGCGATTATATCATTCGAAATCCAGTTTTCTTGCGGTGGTTCTTAGCTATATTTGGTAAAAATCAGTATAGCAGTTTGATATTACATACTATTTTTTTTTTCAAAAAAATAAACCTGAGCACTAGGATCCAAGTTTAAGTGAGTTAAGGAATTAAAGCAAACATTTATATAATTAAGCGAGGTTCGAGGTTAAGCGCGGCGTTGAGTTCTGCCATTCGCAATACCCACTACAACACACAATGCCTCCAGAATTCGGCAGAAAGTGGGGAACGGAGTGTCTTAACACTAGGTTCCCTCTACCTACCCTGCTGTGAGCGGGATATAACGTGAAGCTGATATAATTAAACAAAAAAATATTTAAAGTTATACTTACACTAACAACTGTGACCGTTAATATAAACAAAACGCAATAAAGCATTGTGAAATAAAAACGTGAAATGTGCGGTGACACGATAACATTTTATGGATGTATTTTTCTTTAGAAATTTTATATAAATATATAGGATTGTAAATAAAATGTAGTGCAGATTATAAAACCAATATTAAAAAAACCTAACAATATGATTATTCATATATGTAGAACATTTATTTTGCAAATAATAAATTTTAAAAAGAGAGTCAAATACCTCTCCTTTTTTAATCTCCGCGCTATTAGCTCCACGCTATATTCTGCACATAGCAGGCTAGTCAGAGAGAACTGGGAAGCTAGTGTTAAGACACTCCGTTCCCATTAAGACGCTCCCGTTTCCCACTTTTAGCCGAATTTTGGAGGCATTGCGTGTTCAGTTCCGCTGCTCAACGCCGCCTTTACCAGAGCGAGGAAATTAATATGTAGAGTAATTGCAATATTTTTAACATGTGAAGTATGAGAATAAGAATTGTGAAGGTACTTACTGTTTTTAAAGTGTTATTCCACGCTTAGGATCCTGGTCCCCTAGTCCAGGAGGAGCGAGTTCGAGTCCCGCTACGTTCAAATTTTTATACGTTTTCTAAATAAGTAGGTACTTACTATGTTTAGTAGAAACTAGTTATTAGGTTAAAATTAACTAACCTAAACAAGTCACTGTTTCTTTTTTACGGATTCATGGGTGTACCACAAGCATCGATTTTAGGATATTTCTTGTCTTGTCTTATTTATTTTAAATATATCACGATATTTTCTATTATTTTAAGAATCTTTGCAACAAAATAAATAAATTATAACAAGCGTATGACAACTTTTACGTATGTAGCTCGATGAGCACGTATGGCTTAGTGGTAAGAGCGCTTAGACTGTTTTCGATGCGTGGTTCGACTCGAAGAAAATTGCCCAGAACAGAGCGCGTTGACGTTTCTGTGTCGTCGAGCTCATCATATCCTAGTATGATCGGTGGTAATATTATGAGGCCGGCTTGACGGTGTTGGTCCTCGGTTCTCTATAGGTAGTGTAATATGAAAGATTTCAATGTAAAATAAATAAATCAGCTTCACGCTGTATCCCGCACACAGCAGGGTAGGCAGAGGGAACCTAGTGTTAAGACACTCCGTTTACCACTTTGTGCCGAATTCTGGAGTCATTGCGTGTTGAGTGGCAGAACTCAACGCCGCGCTTTGCCTCGACATTAAGTATAAGATTTTTTTTAGTTTCAAGCTATATTCCGCATGTAGGCAGACGAAGCCTAAGTGAGAGAGTTAAGACTCTCCGATCAAAATACGACCAACTCTTCGTCGAGTTCTGGACACATTGCGTGTTGAATGGCAGAACTCAACGTCGCGCTTTTCCTTGACGCCAGATCGAAGAAATAAAAATATTAAATATTTAATTTCTTCGACTTGGAATCGAACTTACAACTTGCCGCGTTCACGGTCACATGTTTTTTTCATTTCTTATTTTTACTTGATTATCTGGTTCTATTCTATTCTATTATCTGGTTCTGGTAGAATATTTCTTTTGTTTTTGTTAGAAGGGTTTTTTAACTTGAATTAAGGATAATGTTTAAAAAGCACCCCTCCGCTTCTTTTTCCTTAATACAAAAATAAAAAAAAAATACTTATCAGTTATTTTTTCAGAAAAGCGTGTTATGAGTTTTTAGTTTTTTAGCTATTATTTACCAATACAACTAATATATAACACATACACAAACAATATATAATATTATGTATATTATTATTACAACGTCTAAGTAACATTTTTTTTGTTGCCTATTTTTGACTACTCACCTGGCTGGCCTGGCTATCAATAAAAATATTTTGCACGGCAGTTTCCTATTTCCCTACGATCATTTTTCTTTCTTACTTATCTTTTGTATAAAAATACCTAAAAGCGATATCTAGTGCAATTTCAAAGGAATTGATAAATAATTGTTGTGGTGAGAGCGGCAAAAATTATACCTTCATATTGGGTAAATCCCCTGGGAAACCTGGAGTTGAAATAAAATTAAAATAATATCATGTACATTGTCAATATAATTAACTTACAAACAAGTAATTTATTGTTTCCACGAAGATTTATCTGCAGTCAAATTAAAAAATATAAAAGTACAGATAAGAAAAAAATATATAAAATGAAGTCAATTGTGGGAACAGCTAAGTACTATCCTGGTAGCGATCGGTACGAGAACATGGAGAAGTTCGTTATTATTCTTTTCGGTAAGTTATATTACATTTAAGACTTATGAGAAATTAATTAAGGTCATTTTAGTTAAATGTTAAATTTTTATAATGTTGGTACCAACACTGCATTGTGTTCGGTCAAATGTTCGGCTTTGTTGACGTTTCGCCGTCTCATCAATGCAGCTAAGACACCATTAACCCTGTTATCGGCAGCAACACGCCTATGTACATCATCTGATCTTCCATCTCTACTGAACATACTTCCCAAATATACTACTTCATTCACTTGTTCTAATATCTTACCATTTACACTGATCTTCCACTTCATCCTTTCATCATTGCTTTCAAAATCAAATCAAACTTCACTGATCAAATACCAGAACCTTTGTCTTACTCGCATATTTTTTATAGGCCAGTCGTGGCGCAGCGGCACAAAGTGTGACTGTAAAACTGACTGGTTCTGTGGGTTCGATCCCCACTCAAGGAGATGAAATATTTACTTAAATTTATATATTAATTTTTTCGCTCTGGTCTCGAGGCAAAGCGGGGTGTTGAGTTCTGCCACTCAACACGTAATGCCTCCAGAATTCGGCAGAAAGTGGCAAACGGAGTGTCTTAACACTAGGTTCCCTCTGCCTACCCTGCTGTGTGCGGGATACAGCGTGAAGCTGATTTCATTTAATTTGATTTTTACTTTTGATTATCATGTCTTAATCTATTGGTTCAATTATTTTAGCAACAATGGCGAGGCTTGCAATGGGGTGGGACTTTACATACACTGAGTACCAACGGACTGCACTGGGCGACTCTGTGGATCGCGCTTCGATGAAACTTTTAAAGGTAAGCAAATTGAGCTTTTTAGTACCGGGAATTGCATAAAAGTTGATAACAATAAAACTTGGAAGCTAAAAGTATCTCTATTTATATAAGGATTTGGAGAAGATTCAAAGACAATGATGGCTACATGGTGCAGAGAGATGCTATAAGCGTGCGCGGGAATTTCTTTTAAGTAATGGTTGTAACTTTCCCAAATGATTATTAGATGAACTAGTGGAGGTATATCCAAACCCTGCACGCTTCGCTTTGATGTAGACAATCTTGATAACACAAACTTTTTATATAATTTATTTTATAATCGCGCGCGTATAAAGAAGAGAGAGGACAACATAAACTTCAGTGCAATATGTTAAGGCATTTAACATTACCTCTGACGCTTAGCTGCTAGGCCATGACGGCCTCCAGTCGTGACATTATTATCATCATTTATTTATATAAAATCTCCAGGAAGTGTATGAGAAATCAAGCGACAAGAACGTAGTGGCATCTCCTCTTGGCGTATTTACTCTACTGACTCTATACGCTGCTGGCTCTGAGGGAGAAACCAGAGAAGAGATTATGAAGTTACTCGGATACACTGACTATACAGAGGTAAGGAGGTGTTTATTTAATTAATTTTTAATTAATTAAATAACCTATAATTTTCCTAAAGCAATCTACGTATAACGCTCGAATTATCACTTAGATAATGAAATGAAAACAGGCTCAGGCTTTTTTTAAATTCGTGCCTATGATGTATATTGAGAAAATAAAAACTTATATACAGTCCGCGAGGCGTAGGGTGAGCTTTGCGTTAGTGATCTGTATTATTTTCTTCGATTTATTAGTGAAGTGAAGTGAAGTGAAAGAAATAATAGGCACGATAATTGTAGAAGAATAGAGAAATGTATGTGACCAAGCAACAATAGAAAAAAAGTTGTAGGCATAACGCTATAAATAGTTGTAGTTATTCTTGACAATATAACGGAACCATTAATTTTATTAGCACAATAACCACAACAAGCGAGAGTAAAAACTATGAGGATGCAACTGCGGCGGAGAAGAATTTTAAGCAGCTCAGCAAATGCCAAGCTCACCTTACGTCTCGCGGAATTTCTTTTTTTGTCAAACGTATACGTATTCAATGAATGATTTGGCCAAGACTTTGGAGTTTAAACATTTAGAAAAAATATATCTATAATTAGATTCCGAATATTGGCGGAAGATGGGAACTAAAAGTGATTTTTTACTAGTCTTACTTCCTACTTGTTCTGTAGGTGACTTAATAGCACAGCATATATATTCTACTCCTTGTGTACACATTATTAAATATTTTTCATTTTTTTTAGCTTTCAAAATCCTACAGTGAACTAACCGATAGATTCACAAGAATGGACCCAAGTTACCTCAATTTGGCGAGCAAAGTGTACGTTTCGGACAAATATTCTTTAAATACTGATTTCTCTAAAAGCGCGCGGTCCTTGAACGTCGATGTGGGTAGTATTGACTTTACTCATCCTAAAACTGCGGCTGAAACAATAAATGAATGGGTGAGTACACATATCTTTTTTGTTAGCTTCACGTTGTATCCTGAACATAGCAGGATAGGCACAGGGAACTTAGGAATCTAGTCTTAAGACACTTTGTTTCCCAATTTCCGCATTATACTTGAGGCGTTGCGTGTTTAGTGGTGGAACTCGACGTCGTGCTTTACCTCGCGTTACCAGAGCATAAATGAAAGTAGTAAATATTTTTTCCCCCGAGTGAGAATGTCCACAACAATTCAGTTTATATATTTTTAACATGTTTAATGAGTTATTCCACTCATAGGAAAGAAAAATACTTATTTAGAAAACGTATAAAAATTGAGTTTACAGTCGCACGCTTGTGCCCCTGCGCTACGAAGGCCCCACTCTTCCGATTACTTAAACATAGAAAATATGAATAAAGTACTGGTAGCGTGACGTAACGATTGTTAATTTTCAGACCTCCCGGAACACTCAAGGAAAGATAAGTGACTCCATATCTGCATCTGACATAGACACGGCGGCGGTCGTCGCACTGTTTAATGTTATCTTTTTCCAGGTAGGTTATTCTTGTATTTATTGTATAACTATTATTTTTAGTAAAAAAAAAACAGCTTCACGCTGTATCCCGCACACTGTGTTAAGTTAGTGTTAAGACGTTCCCCATTTTCTGCTGAATTCTGGAGGCATTGCGTGTTGAGTGGCAGAACTCAACGACGCACTTAGCCTCGACACCAGAGCGAAGAAATGGAAATATAAATTTAATTCATATATAATAATTTAAAATAATCCTTACTGTTATTTAAATCTATATATTAAAATAACACTATATCAACATCCAGGGACATTGGCACGTTCCGTTCAACGCGACTGAGACCAAAGAACAGGACTTCCATACATTGAGAGGTAAAACTGTGAAGAAACCGATGATGCATCTGCTGCAACCTCTGCATTATTATAAGGATAAGGACATTGGAGCTAGAGTGAGTTGGTTTTTTTAAAGTTAGTCGTTGTATTTGTTTTGACTTTTTTAAAAATTATATATTAGTTATGTTCTGAGTTCAAATGTTCAGTTGTTACTTAGTATCAGAACCTAACGCTGTATTTTTTTCTGCGCACATTAACAAAAGTATTGCTATGTAATAAATATCCTAACGTCACGACAAAGTAAAATGTCTATACAAAATCTAACATACTATTAAGCCTATCTATTCTTCCAGATGATAGAACTACCCTACAAAGAAGATAAGTTCCGCATGATCGTAGTACTTCCAGACGACGTGGAAGGTCTTCCAGAAGTAGTTAGGAAGATATCGGAGAAGGGAATGTTGGAAGATGTTTTCAGAATGCACCCAGTCAATGCTGAAATCGACTTGGACATGCCCAAGTTTGAAATAAAATCAAAACATGACTTTAATGATGTTTTGGCAAAGGTTACCTATACATTTATATAAATTTAAATATTAAAATGTATGTTTAAGTAAACGAACCTTTAAGCTTGGTATGTATAAAGAGACTTCTCTTTACTATAGAACTTGACAGCCATCTTATATGATCGCATAATATTCAAAAATCTTGAGAGAATAATATTTTTAATAAAAATATTTTTAATTCTATTTTACTTATTGTTATATTGGTTAATAAAGTGAACTCTTTAATCAGAATTCTAAACTTTAATAATTTTAATGATTATGTAATACTTATCACTATTAGATTTTAGGAACATATTATAAAAAATTGAAATAACGGTTTAAAAAATTAAATAAATATTAAATATTTATAATTACAGGTGGGAGTGTCCAGCATTTTCCACAAACCAGCGAATGGTATAGTAAAAGACCACGGCGTTGTAGTAGACAAGGTCTTCCAAGACGCCTTTGTTAAAGTAGACGAGGAGGGCGCCACTGCTGGTGCTTTTACAGGTATTTGGTTCCGAATCTGTTTTATAGATTTTTATAATTCTAATAGACTACTATAAAGATAATGGTGCGGACAATCATATATTGGTGATATTCACTCGGAAGCTAATGATTGATTGTAACACATTTGTTATGTATTTTTTAAAACACATTTGTTAGGTTAACTGTTGAGTTTCTTGCCAACTTCTCAGCAGAACTACCTTCCTTCGTTGTTACATTAAGAACTAGCCAAAAATGTTCAGATTATGCGAAATGTATTACTTAAGCGGTCTCTTAACTAATAAGTCAGTAAGGAACTAACCACAAGTAGTGGTATCCTAAGTAATGTTTTTTTCAGATTAAAATTAATGCCTCTTTACATTTCGATTTAGCTAGACTAAACAACAAATTATTAAAAAAAAATCACCTAAAACCTGATGCACACGGCTAATTATGATGATTTAGTTTTAGTATTTAGGTCAACTCAATTCAAGATTCAAGGCTGTCACCACAAAATGGCTGATAAAATATCAATTTCCAGTGTGGATAATGTAAATACCTCATTTAAATACAAAAACAATCTCTCTACAACTACTTCATCTATGGTTTTAGAAAATTTTATATAACTACACACGTTAAGCGCTTATTATCTGATAATTAAAAATCAGCTTCACGCTGTATCCCGCACGCAGCAGGGTAGGCAGAGGGAACTTAGTGTTAAGACACTCCGTTCCTCAATTTCCGCCGACTTCTGGAAACATTGCAGCAAGCAGTGTTGAGTGCCAGAAATCAACGCCACGCTTTGCCTCGACACCAGAGTGAAGAAATGAAAATATAAATGTAAATAAATATTTCATTCCCTCAATTAAGGATCGAACCCACAACCAGTCGATTTTATACACACAGTCACACTTTGTGCCCCCGCGCCACGACAGCCCTATAATAATAATGTTTCGCCTTATTTTTATTATTAATTAATATAATTCCCAGGTGCGGTCGCTGTGCCCATGTCATCTAACTCGAGGCCACCGCCGCCCGTCTCCTTCAAAGTGGACCGGCCGTTCCTTTACGCGATACTGCACGACGATATCGTATTATTTGCTGGAACTTATTCCAGTTAAAAATGTTGTAAATAAAATTACAAATGTATGGGACTAAATTGATTAATAGAATTTTGAAATTTACATTATAAATATATGTATCGACCAAAAATTAAACTTTAAAATTTTATATTGTTTCAAAATTAAAAAATATTTGGTAAATAATTAGTTTTATTTCTATTTTTAATCCACACTCAATTCTTTAGTTCCTTGCTTTGCCGTAAATAAATATGAAAAATCTTTAGACCTTTCTTTCTTATCGTATGTACGAGTACCACTACTAATCTAGTCGAGAGGTGCCTACTACAATTAATTTAACTATCTTTACTGAACTTGAGGCCGGTCGTGGCGCAGCGGCACGAGGTGTGACTGCAAAACCGACTGGTTCTGGGTTCGATTCCCACTCGAGGAGATGAAATATTTACTTAAATTTATATTTCCATTTCTTCGCTCTGGTGTCGAGGTTAAGCGCGGCGTTGAGTTCTGCCCCTCAACACGCAATGCCTCCAGAATTCGGCAGAAAGTGGGGAACGGAGTGTTTTAACACTAGGTTCCCTCTGCCTACCCTGCTGTGTGCGGGATACAGCGTGAAGCTAATTTAATTTAATTTAAAGAAGAAGCTGTATCTCATTGGGTCCTCATAAGCAAATTATCAGGTTTTGGTATCTCTGGTCCTCTATTATATTGGTTCATATATCAACAAATAGATATTTTGATGTCGCAACGGTGTTCAACTTACACGATTTTACTATTACATCTGGAGTAACACTGGGTAATTAAAAGTTAATGGTCTAGGCCCAAATTGTTCAATATATTATAAATAATATCACTTATCTTTTAGAATATTTTGAAATTATAAATAAAGGCGAGTCTTTCTTTTTACTTGAAGCAATTTTTATTGTTAGCACCTCACTAAGGGTTCTTTCACAAATATTACCAAAGATTATTTCTAAGAATAATATTTTAATTATTAACATTCTGTCGACGTGAGTTCAAATCCGAGATTTATACTTAAATCAGCTACACGCTGTATTCCGCACACAGCAGGGTAGGTATAGGAAACTTAGAGTTAAAATTCTCCATTCCCCACTTTCCGCTGAAATCTTTTCAACACCACGCTTTACCTCGACACCAGCTCGAAAAAAATAAAATACGAAAAAAATAATATAATATAATAAAAATAATAAATTAATATTTAATGCCCTCGAGTAGGGATCGACCCCAGGACCAGTATATTTTACAACCACACTTTGTGCCCCTGCGCCACGACTGGCCTCAACTTTAATATCTATTAGAATACAAACGCGGCTTCGCCCGCTTAAAATTATCTATTGTTATATTATAACCAAATTATACAAAATCATCAAAATTCCATAAATCAAACCAATGTGTTATTCTCATATGTTATAAATACCAACGTAGGTTTAATTAAATCCATACGTAGTTTTTGCGCGAAAGCTGAACAAATATCCAACTCACATTTTTGTAATGTTTTGTTACAATTTTATTTTACTTTTAAGTTATATAGGAAATATGTATTATTTAGGAACATAATGTAGTACTTTTTTTTCAGCTTCACGCTGTATCCCGATCCCGTTTTAATTATGGTATTTTATAGGATTTTGTAAAAAAAATACAATATATTTTTGTTTGTGAAGCTTTATTTAGACTGATTTTCCAGAATCATGATACAGGTAATACATATATTACATGCAGTATAAAAATGACAGAATACAGTTAATATATGAAAGTACTATTACAACTCGTTCTACGAACTACTGTGACGTTTTAAGTACATGTGTGTACTGTATTTTTTTTTAAAGAAACCAATATTGCCTTTTTTTCTTTAACCACGAAGCATATAAACATCACCAACTTATTTTGTACGACAATTAGAAGCTTAAAATATATTTTTAATTTCACTTCGTACTAATAAAAATATAAAAAAGACAAAATGGAGAATATTTTGTATGGCACATTTCTTTTCTTTATTTTAGAAAAAAAGACAAACATTTTACCATTTACTATTTAAAATGTAGAAAGATAACTAAAAGTACAAGCTTCGTGGTCGTATATTTTACAACACTGATATAGGTACAGTACGGTCAACAAGTCGTGGCCTTGTTGGCACGTCTTGTTGGCCTTACCGTAACAGGGATGACGACATCTAAATATAACTACTGAAGAATATAGAAATAATAACAATGGTTCAAAGCTCGTTCGATTTTTTATAATTTTGTGATGAATACTGGTTTCTTTTCGACAAAATCACATTTTCTAGATTATGCGATTTAAATACAATTTTAGTATATGTATTGACTTAATTTGTAATGCTGTAAATATTTTCAGTAAAATCAACAACCAATCCAAAAACTTATCAAATTACTTGAGTTAACATTTATCAAGTATAATTTGATTTTTCCATACTATTTTAAGTAACATTTGTCATACAGTAGCGCTATAAATAGAGAATGAGAGTAAAAAACCTTATATATATATATATATATATATATATATATATATATATATATATATATATATATATATATATATATATATAGTATCCGTAAGTCGGGTTAAATATCTCTTGAGTTACCAATTAAAATTTTGTTGTGACACCAGAGCGAAGAAATTTAAATATAAATTTAAATAAATATTTTATTTCAAGTGGGGATCGAACCTACAACCAGTCGCGTTTAAACTCACACTGTGCCCCTGACCTAAAAGTAACTAAAAGAAATTCTTAATATTAAAAATAATAAAGCCCCCAGGTGAAAGTTTATCAGTTGATATGAAAGTAAATCAGATCAGTTCTTTCGTTGATAAGCGTGATCATACATACAGACAAACAAAAAAAATTAAAAAATAAAAACTTTTTTTTTGCTTTTATTATTCTTTTTAAGTGTCCCTCTATCCATTTCAGCCAAAAATACTAAATGTACAGACAAAATAATATTATTTTATTATATGTATAGAATAGATGAGTCTATTAGGAAACCCTACACACACATAAATTTCAACATTTAATGATTAATACATAGAAATAGTAAATTCGTAGATACAATGTGAAGTGACTTTAATTTTAATTTTATTGTATACTAACACTAAAGTGATAAAATGCATTGTGGGAACAAAATGGGAATGGGAAAGGAAAAGAGTGGGAAAATAGGTTGAAAAATAAAAAAATACAAAAAAAGGTTATTTTAATAATACTATGTATATTTAATCAAAATATATTTGGTATAATGCGTATTGAGTGTAAAATTGAGAGGAAGGTGTTTGGAATGGTTTCAATTAATAAAAAATGTATACATAAAAAATATTAAGAAAGATATTTTAATAAATAGGAAAAATAAACACAAAAAAATATATATAATTATTAATGAAATATAAATGTAAGTTTTAAATACACTTCAGTATATGAAGCTATGCTAAAACACCGAGAATCTTATCTTAGTCGATAATGATAAATCTTTAAATATAACTAACATATTTTAAATATTAATTAAAAATAAAGCACCAAAACAAAATAAGCATATAATAATAAAGTATTTAATTTTACTATATCATTTCATTAATAACAATAAAAATTATCTAAATTCATTATGTGATATGAAAAAAAAATTATAAAGGAATTAAAAGAAACACAAAGAATCAATCGATTTGAATGAAAATTGAATTTAGAACATAAATTTAAATAACAAAAAAAATGGAACAAGATAAATTCTAATTAAGAACTTGACACACTATAGTCTATTTAGTTCTTAATTAGTATAGCATTTATAGTTTTAGATTAACATTAGCCCAAAAAATAACGTTGTTGTTGAAAATACAGTATTTATACGACGATTATCCGAACGTCCATTAACTTACGGACCGTTTATCCAAACTGCTACAACAACTTGCGTGTTTCTACTCTTTTCGTTTCATTTGATATGTAGTTTTATAGAAGATGCTGGGATATACACTAAATTTTGCAGTACGAAAGTAAAATCTCAATTGAAAACAAAAACCGAAACGTTAGCGCGTATGTTTATTCAAAAAAGTATATTTTGTTACAAGTCAAATCTTTTTGTCAGTATCGATATACTCGTACTGTTACTGATTTTTGCTTCTCTGTAGATAAAAACATATGGCTGAATCAATGCCGTTGGCTTATTCGAAAAGACAGGTATCCAAACGGCCATGTCTCCCAATTAGTTCGGATAATCGACGTTATACAGTAAACGTTAAAAAAATCTGAGAACAATAGAATAAAATGACTACTTCTTGGCCAAATGCAGTAGAACTTCGAATGTGGGCTGCTGAGCGTCCAGCGGCTGTCGGAACAGCTGCGCGTGCTGCCACGCCTCCGCGCGCGCGCCGCCGCACAGCTGCGCGCGCAGCGACGCCAAGGAGAAGTCGCGCGACAGCACCGCCGACACCTCTGCAACGACCACGTATATACGGGGGAACCACAGATGCGGGTTCAATTCCCACACGGGGGAATGAAGTATTCAATATATTAATTTTTCTCGCTCTGACGCGCATCTAAGCACGGCGTTACATTCCGCTATTCAACACGCAATGCCTTAAGAATTAGACGGAAAACGGGAACGGAAGTGTCTTAATGCGGAAAGGTATCCTTACACTAGGTCCCCAGGTTCCCTCTATCTGCCCTGCTGGATAAAGTGCAAAACTAAGAAAACAACTTACCGCCAAGCTCAATGGGGATACAAGCTTCGCCGTCGAACTGCACCGTCCACTCAATACAACCACTCTCATATATAGCTGATGTCAATTTAATCGACAGGGATTTGAACACCGTACCGTCGCCCGTCGCTGAGAAACGCCATTCGATTGTACCCGTTGGATTTCCTTCTGTAACGAGAAAATAGATAATTATTTACTATTAGCAAAATCAGCATAGCGATTTAATAAATTTATAAAATATATGAAAATTTTATAACTACTATATACTATTAACGCATAATTTAATATTCATCATTAAACTATACTTATTAGAAAAAAATCGGTATATATGTATCGAACTTAATTTATACAGTCATAGAACCTACTTTACAGAGCCTTCGCTATTTAACAAATTTTTTTTAGCTTCATACTCCCGCATTAAGCACGGTAGGACACCAACCATCCGGTGAATTCTATAGGAATTGTGCGCCTGACTTTACAATGAAAATCATTTCAGGATTGTAGGTTAACAGGATGTGCAACTAATAAAAGTTGACAAACTTAAGCCATATGCAGTTATTTTGTATGAAATGAGTTACAAATATCAGTTTGTAATATTTTTTTTCTATGAAATGTGATTTTTTTTTTATAAAACATACTTTTCGATTTTTTTCCTTTAATTATATTATAAGTTCTCACTATTTGGCACAAAAAAATCCATATACAGTACACCACGGAAAGTATCCTATAGGTTACGATTACGCGGCGAATTTCATACAAAATGCAGTAAAATTATTTCACAAATGCATTTTATTAAGTTGACTTCGAAGCTTGTTCTTTTTCTGTATCCCAAAAGACCATAAACCTGCATATTTTAATTTCATGTTTTCAAGGTACGAAACTTTAAAAAGATTCCAAGGTTGTTCGACAATAAAAAAAAAGAAAAACAAGTAACCTGTCCTGGCCAAATACGTCTGTTGCCAATCAGCTTCCACCTTCCGGAACATGTTGTGGTAGGCGTGCACGCCGTTGGACCACTTGCCGATGCGCGCCGTCTCGGCACCGTTGGTGAACACGTGGTACACGTCGGTGGCGGTGTGGTAGCGCACCGCGTGGTCTCCCACACGCGAGAACTCGAACGTGTGACCGGCTTGCAGCCGACCCACTTCGCCTCTTTCTTCACGCCATTCTCGCGAACCGGAGAGGCGACCGCGTGATTCGTAGTCTGAGGGTTTCCTATAAAAATGTTTTTTTTTATATAGCAAGGTATTCTAATAATAAGACTAATACAAATTTTAACCGGCATATAAGAATTTTGACATACATTTGTACATAGTTTGATAAGAACGACTAAGTTATCAGAGCAGAGCGGATTGAACGGCAAATAAGCTTCGGACTACGTTAAAATTTGTCATGAATATCTTAAAATTTTAAAAATATATATACAATTTCTCGAAGTGGAACGGAAAAACAAAGAAAAGTGTCTAAATATGAAAGTGTTTTACCACTAATTTCTCTCCAAGAAGAAGAAGAAAAAAGAACTTAAAAAACATAAAGTTCGCGAGGTCTAAGCTGAACTTTGCATTTGTGTGAGTATTCATATATAATGTAGGTGTCGTCACCTGCTTGGCCTAAACCGGTTTATACTGCTTTTTGATAACCGTCCAACACCTCTTGTATTGACGACTTACGTACGTGTACGATGACTGATCTTATTTTTGTGTTCAATTTTTTACAAGTGAAAGATACAGTGGGCACTATCACGAAACAAGAATTAAAAATGTACGTGAGCAAGCAGTCAAAAAAGAAAAATAGTCGTAATCGTAATAAAACACAACTTTAACTTACTATTAACTAACTATTAACAATTTTTTTTATAACGGCATGATTCATTATCAGCTCAAACAACACTTCAGACGAGAATAAAAATTATATGAATACAATGTCGCACGATTTGATATAATTTTTAAATGTTGCAATTGTTTTACAGATTTCCAACAAAGTTTATTATAAATTTTTTTCTAGCTCTACTTTTATAGTCAATCACACAAATGCAAAGCTCAGCTTAAGCCTCGCGAGCGACAGACCCTCCTCTCACCTCTCTATCATCAAATCCACCAGCTCTTTAACAGTGCGAGAAGCGAGATAATTCCTTCTTGCTGACGACAATTGGGCGTGTCGGTGCGCACGCAACGCTAGTATAGTGTCGAGGAGCTCCGCTTCGGACACTTCCGTACGACGTTTTAATACCTGATGGGATGTTAATTACATTATTTTAAACAATCTACAGTACGGTTGACGAGTCGTGGCTGCCCTGGAGTTAGGTTTTTGTAAACATTTGCGCATTGTACTCTGGAGAAGAAAATAAACAGAAATAAAAAAAAAAAAAACCTTAAATGAAATCTGCGCAGCTGTCTAGAGGTAACTTCAGGGCGGCCACATATTGTATAATATATGGCTTTTAATAATTTATTAGCGATATATTTATGTGTTCTAAAATAAAAATAAGGGAGATAATCCAGTACAAATTTTACTAGATTGGCTATATAAAAGTCTACACTAAGATGTTAGAAATACTATATTACATTTTTGAAACTGGGTCTTGGTACCGTGTTAATAAGACACACAGTGTCTGAATTCTGAAACTATTGCGTGTTGAGTGGTGGAACTGAACGCTGCTCTTTGCCTTGTTAGCCTCGCCAAGGAAATGGAAATATTAAATATTTAATTTTTCGAGTGCGAATCGCACCTACAACCTGTTGCGTTTACGTACACTTGATATTCATGTAATTTGGAATAATTTATTCTTATAATCTTATACATTTCTCTCACTAACCTCCTTATGATTAGTCGTATACCTCCAAGTGACATCTTGAATGTCGTCGCGTGAAAACGCCATCACATAGCTGAGGGACTTCCCCCACCCGTGGGTATACATTAACGGCGTGTCAATGACGCCCTCGCATGGATCCACGTGAAGCCACGTGTTTGAATCGTAGTCGAATACCTGTAGAAAATAAAAAATCAAATCAGCTTCACGCTGTATCGCGCACACAGCTGGGTAGACAGAGGGAACCTAATGTTAAGACACTCCTTTCTCCACTTTCCACCGAGTTCTGGAGGCCTTGCGTGTTGAGTGGCGGAACTCAACGACTCTCCAGCGAGGACGCACTAGCTGTCCTATCAATGTGCTCTCCTATCAGTAGACCCCCCCCAGGAAAAAAAAGTATGAAATATTAATTTAGAGGTCCTGCGCCACGACTGGTGTTCACCTCGCACCACACGTGGTCGGTGACGTCGTGCACGTAGCGCGCGTCGTAGCCGAGCGCGCGCGCCAGCAGCGTGAAGCAGTTGGCCCACTCGCCGCAGCGGCCGCGGCGCGTGCGCAGCAGCGTCGCGGGCGCGTTGTAGCGCGGGAAGTGAGCGCCCTTTGGACACTTTTTGCATTTATATACCTAGAAAACAACATTTAATAAGTTCTCAGATAGCAAAGTAATCGAGAGACCAAAAACAATCGCCTATAAAACCTCCTTCTTTATAAAAGTCGGTTAATAAAAGAGAAATATCTACAAAAATATTTTATTGCCATGTTTACTAAATAAAAAAAAATATTGAAATTTTATCAAGCCTTATTAAAGAATTCCAGAATTAACGTGTGCAGAGCAATTATGTTTTTTTAGCTTCACGCTGTATCCCGCATGTAGCAGGGTAGCCAGAGAGAGCCTAGTGTTAAATCCCTCCGCTTCCTACTTTCTGCCTAATTTAGAAGGCATTACGTGTTGAGTGGCGGAATTCAACTCTGCACTTTACCTCGACATCAGAGCGAAGAAATGAAAATATAGAATATTTATATTTCTCGAATACTCAGATTTGCGCTACACTACATCAAAATCTGGCCATATTGATGTTTTCATTCTTATCTTCACGTTGTACCCCGCATGTAAGAGGGAAACCATTGTTAAGACAGTCCATTCCCCTTACACCAACAATTTTTAAATCACTGCATATTGGGTTGCGGAACTCAACGTCACGCCTTATCTACCAGAATGAAAGATAATGTTCTTACAAGTATGGTTCTTATTAATCCTAATCATAATCAGCTTCACCCTGTGTCCCGCACACTGCAGGATAGGCAGAGGGAACTTAGTGTTAAGACACTCCGTTCCCTACTTTCTGCTGAATTCTGGAGATATTGCGTGTTGAGTGGCAGAACTCAACGCCGCGCTTGTCCTCGACACCAGAGCGAAGAAATGGAAATATAAATTTAAGTAAATATTTCATCTCCTCGAACCCACAACCAGCCGGTTTTACAGTCACATTTTGTGCCACTGCGCCACGACTTGCTGGTTCTTATTAGTGTGTTAAATTTTAATTCACAATAAGTAACTTAAGAACAATTTTAATTTGGTAAATTCAACCTTGCCATTATGACACTTAATTAACGATATGTAATATTTTAGTTTGTTATATCCCGCAAGGCAGGGTATGGGTTTAAAGATACAGCTATCGTTTGGCCGAATTTGAGACAGTATGTTAAATAGTAAAACTCACATGTTACACTATAACTTGCCAATACTTAACAAATTAGTCACTTTACCTCCAAATTACAGGATTCTGTTTCCGCTTGCATAATAGAAGTACCAGCAAACTCTGTGGGTCCACCGCAATTCTCGCACGGTGGCTTATCGACCCACGAAAAGAATTTGAATTTAAACCATCCTATTAACTCTATTAAGAGGGCTAAGTCGAATGACAAATCATTTTCCTTGGTTTCACCTGTTTAAAATATATATATATCACATTGAATATATTTAATATGAATGTTATAAGATTTATGATGGAAAAGTGAGTGGTAAGAGAGATCGGGGGAGACCTCGGTTGACCTTTGAAAAAACAGTATCAAAGATACTGGAGGAAGGTCACATAAAAAGTATGAGGACCCCCTGGAGGTTTTTATATGCAGAGGTTGATGACAGTGGACGAGGCGAAAGAGTAAGTTAAGTTAAGTGTTAGCTTGATACCTCCACGAGGTCTTGAGATAAATGATCTTGGCAGACATGCAGATGGATATTAAATTAAATTAAAAATTCTCCACTATGGAAGACAAAATGCGAAAGTTGCAGCCATTGTAGCATAGGGGCACAAACTCATGTGTGCTCCAACTCAATGTGTACTCCACTCCAAAAGTAATTATTATTTATTAACATTTTCATTTTTTCGTTCCGGCACTATGGCATTAACTCGGCGTTGAGTTCCGCCACTCAACACGAAATGCATTTAAAAATTCGGCGGAAATTGGGTAATGCATAATTTAAACAATAGCGTGAAGCTGTTTTATTTCTTTGATTTTATTTTTATAAAGTAGCTTTTTTACACATAATTTCATTTAAGTTAGCTTTAAATTCATACCAATTTTAATCCTCTTTTGATGATCTCTCATTCTTTCAATGGCCATTGACTGTAAAGTGACCAGTGGGATTTGCTCTCTGGCTGTCTCTAATAGATCATCATCTTCATATCTGAGCATATCATTGAATAGTGTTCGTATTCTTATTAAAAATGGGTTCATTTTTACCTAATGAAAAGAAAATTATTATTACATAAAATATTAAATAATCTTAATTTCCTACAAGAATATACAGTTATACTGTTATATATTAATTATGTAAGTACTCCAAACTTGTAGTATCGTTTTAGGTACCAACACTATTTGTTTAATTGCAATAAAATTACAAATAAAAAAAAACAAAATTCCCTTTGTTATTTATATGGGAAATCAAATATTGTGATGAAACACCTTCTAATATAAAAATTAAGAGCTGCCCTTTTAATAGATATGTGAGTGTTAAGTGGTGTGTGAGGGATAAAATTAAATCTAAAGTTCATCACAATACTATTGGTGTTCAAACTATATGTACTTCAAGTTAGTGTTGAATATACTATAAATACAAATGCTAAATAAATGTGTGTGATATAATGTTTGATACTGAGACACCCATCGACTTTTTTTTTCAGTAACCCTCTGCCTACCCTGCTCTTAGTTAGAACACTAAGCTCAGAAAAAAAGTTTAATTCTTAAAAATCCTTTATATTTGGATAGTCTATTTCACACTTAGATTGTGTCATCTGTCAAGGTGTCATGTGTCAATGTGGAAAGTGTTCTTGTAAGCTGGTTCTTATTAGTATATGAAATTTTAATTATTTATAATAATATTATATTTTTTTAAATACAACTGTGCCAGTATCACATTTCATTTGCAGTATAAATAGTACAAGGCAGGGTTTAAAGATATTCCTGTGTTGGCCAAATTTGAGAAAGTATGTTGAATGGCTGAACTCTATGTAACACTATATCTTACCAGAGCAGGGAATGTATTTACTCAGACAATGTGCATTGTTGTGACACACTGAGACATCACTAGTCATATATATTTATAGGAGATAGGTAAGGAGAACCCCATGTACTGCCGAATTTTCCAAACACTGAATGCTGACAGGTGGAATGTCTCATGTTATCAGAAAAAAAATGAAATCACCATGTATAATATTTTAAACATTTGGAAGTAAACACTTACTTGGATAAAAGATGGAACCAACTGTTGTTTTTTCCTTTTTGTTTTTGTACCAGGAAAGCCGGAATAAGCAGTTCTCAGATTTTTTAGAGGTCCACAGCAAAGTGTCAGTTTTCTTTCTATTGCTGCTTGAGACATTCTTAGTCTACTTAAAGTTAATTGTTTCGGATATGTAAATTTGTTATCCATCTGAAATTTATACATTAATTGTAATTCCGCGTAGTTGCGCAATAAAACTTACAATTTTCATATAGTTGTCAAGTTGAGAAGAATTTAGTATTTTATAATTTACCAGCATCAATCCTATGTATTTTAGATAGTCGGTGAATGGTTGACATCTTAGATATCCCTTTAGGATATCACTCCTGATTGTCCTCAGTTCATTTTCGTGGGGGTTGTCTAAAATTTGATTGATAAAATGCAACAGCTCTTGAAGTAGCTCGTAAAATGTATCCGCGTCTTTTATGTTTTGTTCCACTAAAGCTAATCGTGCCATATCCTCCATTTTGTCGATTTTATATTGTATTATTGATTTGGAATGTTATAAATAGGAACTATTTATTTATTAACGCAGTGATGATTTATGTCATGTTTTGCACTTGTCAATTTTATTCAATACTGGATTGTCATTTTTTATTTGTCAGTTCGTTGAGTACAGTTCAGAAATCAACTGCATACATATAAGTAATAGACAAAATTATTTTATTTATTTTTTTATGTTATAAATATAATAATGCAGTTAATATTTAATATAAGAATAATTCATTAAGTAAATTGCATTATGTAACAATCGTTTTGTAGTGTGATCGTAGACGTAAAAATGTAAGGAGAGCGAGACGTTCGTGAACACCCCGGTATGGTCTGGTGGACACCAGACTATTACCGCAAGATTTTTTACCAACAAAAAAGTAAGCCTGAAAAATATAAAAAAAACCTAGACATAAAAAAACTATACCCTTAAATATATCTTTAGATACGTCCATGAGTTTAAATAAACGTCGCCATACATATTTATGTATGGCGACGTTTGGCGTATGCATGGCGACTAAATATTTATTTAGTATTATTTATTATAACATTAAAACAAATCGTAAGTTTATATTACTATATCTTTGAAATAACATAACATAAACACCAAATTTTGTCATGTACACACATACCATTGCAGTTACCATGGATACAACAATAAAAACAATACATAACACATAAAAATATTCGAAATGCGAAAACACTCAGCACTTGAAAAAGTACAAAATGAAGGTACTTATTTATTGAAAAATAAAACAAACGTAAAGCGTTATATTTTTACATTCTTTGTGGTTATATATTAACAATTTTTGTGAATGTTACCTATAACCAGGTGTTGAGGTTCCATCAACCCCATTAGGTATATTTTTAAATCAATCGGCTTCACCCAGAGTCCCGCATATAGCAGAGTGAGCAGTAGAAAACTAGTGTAGAGACACTCCGTTCCCCACTTTTCGTGGAATGGAGTGGCGGAACTAAACGCCGAACTCTTGATTGGTTATATTTATTAATAATGATCCATTTCCAGATTTTAAATATGGTTCACGAAACTGGCTATTGCATGCACGATACGTGAGAGGTGAACATACACGGTGTGTGGAGCTCACAGAGGATTTACAGAAGCAAACCAATAATACGCATAGATATGCATACTTCATAAAGGTAGTTCCAATTTCATATTTAATCTATTATAAATTCTATTACTATGAGGCCAGTCGTGGCGCAGCGGCACGAGGTGGCACTGAAAAACCAACTGGTTGTGGGTTCGATCCCCACTCGAGGAGATGAAATATTTACTTAAATTTATATTTCCATTTCTTCGCTCTGGTGTTGAGGTTGAGCGCGGCATTGAGTTCTGCCACTCAACACGCAATGCCTCCAGAATCCGGCAGAAAGTGGGGGAACGAAGTGTCTTAATACTAGGTTCCCTCTGCCTACCCTGCTGTGTGCGGGATACAGCGTGAAGCTGATAAAAATAAATTCTACTAAAAAATGTGAGATCAAAATTATTTAAACGTATTTTTTTTATATTATGTTTTTTCTGTACTTTAATTGACAAACTCAGAAGAGAAAACAAAGTGATAGATACGTCACTAGTCTCCAGTTCTCTATCTTCTTTGTAATACACGGATAATTAATGTATGGACTTTTTTTTTGAATGTATATTTTTTTAATATTTTCATTTCTTCGCTCTGGTGTGGAGGCAAAGCGCGATGTTGAGTTCCGCCATTCAAAACACAATGCCTCTAGAATTCAGCGGAAAGTGAAAGCGGAGTGTCTGAACACTAGGGTGCCTACCCTGCTACATGCAGGATACAACGTAAAGCTGAAAAATAGTAATTTATTTTGTAAAATAGGGTGCAGTTTTAGCGGACGCAGGACGATTGCAAGAAGCGGTTGATAAGTTCCACAGCTGCATCAGATTACATCCTCAAGACCCTGAGCCTTTGAAACAAGTAGCAAAATGTTTGTTAGTATTAGAAAAATTGAGCACGGTTATTTTCTTTTTTTATTATTGTAGCTCAGGGGCAACACATCTTGACTGTTCCCAGTGAGGTAGTAGGTTCAATCTCCGCTCGGTGAAACATTTAATAAAACACATTAAGAAAATATTAAGATTATGATTACAATCATACACAAGTATACAATTTAACAAAGATGGCACTTCTGATTTTTAAACAAAATATGTATACCTAATCCATTGTTTTTGATATATCTATTATGTATATTATATCTTTAGATATCGTCAGGGACGATATCAGTTGGCATACGAGGCGTATTTGGAAGCGGACAAGATATCCAAGCATCCCGATCCTGAGATTTACTGTGGGTTAGGTAAGTTTTCCGAACCGTTTTTCAAACATCTAAAGTAACATATTAAACAGGATGACAGAGTTTTTTTTGCATTTCTCTTAATATTTCGTTCTCATTGGTGAAACCTGACGTCGTACTTTTCATAACTTGACTGAAACACCATAACCATATATATACATATAATTATTCTCTATTCGAGGCTTGAACCCACAACCGTGGCGTTCAGTCAAATATCCATTTAAAATGCAAAAAAATATTAAATTTACATTTATTACATTATTTACTTTTATTTATCCTCAAACTACATTTCGCGTACAGCGTAATTGTATGAGTGGGTTGAAAGAATCTAGGTTTCACAAGATATACTTCTACTATACTTCGTTTTTCCTACAAATTTTACGACACATTGTGTGTTGAGTACCGGAATTAAGCTTCCCGCTTTATAGTACCAGAGTTAGGAAATTAAAATAATTTATTTCTGTAAGTGGTCATCGAATCCACGACCATTGTCAGTGGCCTAACGGGCGTAACTCGCGCCCGGTGTAAAATACCTTTTCAGCGCCCCCAAGACGAACATCATATAATTGTATTTATAAAATATACTCCCAATTTAATATATTTAAATAGTTCTGCAGACCTTTTGGCGCCCCTTTGTGAGTAGCGCCCGGGGCATGATGACCCCTCTTGCCCCCCTCCTTACTACGCCACTGACCATTGTGTTTAAACGCAAACGTAATCACTGCGCTAGGATGTTGTTATTCATCTTACCCTGTATTATCTATAATTGCGTTTTAAGCATGTGTTTATATATATCACTTTCCATAAACTTAGCTGAATGTGCATCTACCCTGGGCTCGGGGGGTGTGGAGTGGGCGCGAGCGGCGCTTCCAGGTGGTGGGGAACGAGCTGCCGCCTTACTGGCGAAGCTGCTGCTAGCTACTGGAGACGTAAATGGCGCTTTGGCTGCTTACGATCAGGCTTTGACGTAGGTTTAGTTTGATTTACAACATTATTTAGTTTCTTTTGTAATATTACACAAATACAATATTTGTTACATTACTGTTTTAACTAAAAATTATATATAAGAGTCATTATATAGTTTCTTTAAAAATATATATATATATTTATATTCCTATTTATATCATCGTGCAAACATTTATTACGAATAATAAAACTTAGAAAGTAAAATTCCAGAACCCATTCCTGCGGTGCTGACACATTAGCTGCAGCAGGAACCCTCTGTCTCAAAGCTGGTGATCCTCGACGCGCCTTCCAACTCCTGGGAGAGGCTTTATCTCAACAGCCAACGCAGCATTCTGCAGCCTTAGCCTTGGCCGCCATGATGTTGGAACATAGAGACGTAGATGCGGGCTTAGCGAGACTCAAAGCAGCGTTGAGTGCTCATCCTACTTGTGTAGCTGCTCATTCCAATTTGGGATTAGCTTTGTTGAGTAAAAAGAAGTTTGTTGCTGTAAGTTCTTTTCTATTTTTTTCAGGTTCACGCTGTATCCCGCATATAGGTAGGCAGAGAGAACCTAGTAAGCCTTCGAGGCATTGAGTGTTGGATGGCAGAACTTAATGCCGCGCTTTGTGTTATTAACAGAGCGAAGAAATGAAAGTAACTTTCCCCAATGAGAATCGAACCCACTGCCGTCACGTACAGTTACTCGCTGGTACCACTGCGTCACGACGGAGCGGGACGAGACGAGTTAAATAAGGATTCCTAAATACCTGTGAAAACCGAATTGAACAAAGAATGGTACCCGTACTACCAGGCTGCAACGTACGCGTGCACGGCAAACGCAGTTAGTCCCGAGTTAACTCCGATCCCGATCTTAAATCTGGAAATCTCGGTGTTTTTGTCACACAAATTGAAAGCTAAAGTGAATCTTTAACCAATTCAGTGAACAGTATAAAATAACTGTTATAGCAATTTCAAATTTGCAAAATTTGTCGCATTAATCTTACTTACTTAAGATACTTAATTAATTATTTATTTGTATAAATAATATGTTAGTTCCTTCTCCTCCAGGCTGTGACGTGTCTGCAGCGCGCGTCGTGGACGGCGCCGCTGAGCGCGCGCGCCGCCCACAACCTCGGCCTCGCCATGTTGCAGTGCAGGCGCCCCGCCACCGCCTTCTGCAGGCTGGCGGGTGCTGCCGCGTTACGAACTCACCCTCATACTGTACGAGGTTTTATGTTTATTTGTTTTATACAAGTATTTTTTTATTTGTATGGAATAGGCGGGGAGAAAAGACGGAGACGTTTAGGCGAAATAGTCTGTTATTTAAAATTGGCTTGATCTGGATCACACACAAGGCTTATGATTTTGAATATTCACCATGCCAACTCAATACAATATAACGAAAACTGTATAAAAATTTATACATATTGAACAGGACTTAAAATCTTAGATTAGATAGGTACCTTGAAATCCGCCACTTTATACGTTGCGTCCTTTTACGATATTATTAAAAGAAATAATTTCGACATACTAGTTTTTATTTAGTATAGGAATTGAACTCCACTTTCTTAACTTAAAATTTTTCCTACGACAATTCAACATTCTGATATAGGTAGGTAGGTACTTATAGGTATAAATCAAACTCCAAAATAATAAAATAATGTATCTAATAATATAATTACAGGTGCTACTAATAGCAATAGCTCTAGACCGTCTAGGCGACAATCGGGCAGATGCTGCCTACCAACGGGCGTGTGATCTCGCTACGCAAGATCCTCTTGTCAGAATCAACTTAGCTGCAAGACAGGCGAGGGTGGGAAGGTTATCTGATGCTGTAATGGAGACCAAGATTGTGGAGCTCATCTTACAGAGGGAGCCAGATGCGCAGGTTTTGTTTCTTATTTCTTGATCGTTTTATGAGTTAGTGTATTGGCTCTTAGTTACCTCGCTCTTTGGGAGGCAAATAATGCAAAATTTGCCTCCCAAAGAGCGAGGTAACACGCCACCCAAGATCTTGAAGTTAAGAGGTTCGTGTTCGTTCGTGGTTCTTTCTTAAACTTAGTACATTAGTTTCATAGTAGGTGTAATTATAATTAAATCTCTATGAGATGCAGACGATTACCTACTTATATTGATTATGGGTTCGATTCCCACTCGAAAAAATGAAATATTGATTTTAATTTATATTTCCATTTCTTCGAGACGAGCACGGCGTCGAGCTGCGTTATTTATCACGCAATGCCTCCAGAATTCGCCGGAAAATGGGGAATAGGGATCTTAGCACTAGGTTCCCACTACCTACCCCTTAATTAGACTGTTAACCTATTATGTACAAGTCTAAGGTTTAGACTTCTAAAATAATTTTCAGTTATCAAGTTCATTAGCGACACTTGTATTTCTACTACGAGAAGCTGGAGCCACAGAGGAGTTTGTCAGTGAAAATACCACTGATGTGGATGAACACGTTGGCTCTTCGGAAATGGAACCCGATGAAGTTTAGTCAACCAGATAATTAATTATATACCAATTATTATTTCGCGGCGTTGAGTTCTGCCACTCAACACGCAATGCCTCCAGAATTCGGCAGAAAGTGGGGAACGGAGTGTCTTAACACTAGGTTCCCTCTGCCTACCCTGCTGTGTGCGGGATACAGCGTGAAGCTAATTTAATTTAATTTTTTTAATTATTATTTTATTTGGTTCCTATATCAATAAAGAATAATATAACAAGCGACTCTTGTTTAATTTTTAATATCTACATATATAATTATATTAAGTAAGTACAGAAGATATGCTAGAATAACTCTTATAACTCATCAAGTTGCAAATCAGATGTAGGGTATGATAGAAAAGAATATGTCAAGACCTTCAAGAACCCAACAAAAAGAAGAAAAGATGTAAAAAAAATAACAAACTAAGTAAAAAACCAATACCAAAGAACTGAATGCAGAGAAGAAATAAGACAAATTATTTCCAAAATATGTTTTTTATTATGGAACAAAATTTAATTTTATAATTAAATTTTCAATGAGTCCATATAATTATAATTTTAATTCCAAAATTTTAATAAGATATTTAACTGGAATAAGTTCCAGCAAACAATATGATATCTTCGTGCAGTATCGCGTAAAGGAATGGTCGGTCCACTTTGAAGGAGATGGGCGGCGGCGGCCTCGAGTGAGAAGACGTCAGTACAGCGACCGCACCTGGGAATTGTATTAATTATAATATAAATAATGTTCTTACCTATAAAAGAAAGCAGTTCTGCAAGAACTTCTATAGTTGCTCTTTTAAATATAATTTATAAGACCATATACCTGTAAAAGCACCAGCAGTGGCGCCCTTTTCGTCTACTTTAACAAAGGCCTCTTGGAAGACCTTGTCTACTACAACGCCGTGGTCTTTTACTATACCATTCGCTGGTTTGTGGAAAATGCTGGACACTCCCACCTGTTATTATAAATATTTAATATTCTTTTTTTTAAAGAGTTATTACAGACGAGATTTTGTAAACAATTATATGTAATGCTTCTTAAACTTTTTCAATTAATTACAATGTCCTTACATTTCTGATTCTGATTAAACAATCTCCACAATTCTGATTAAAGTGTTCATTGCTTAACTAAAACAGTAAGTAAACAGCTGGCTGGCATTTGAATGTCCACATCAAGTATTAAAAATATTATTCTCTCAAGTTTCAAGCTTTTTGAATCTTCAGAGAACGAATCGAAGAATCGCTGTAGAATTAGGAACTCTCTTATAATACACACCAAGCGTAAAGATTCGTTTACCTTACACACATTTTTATACTAAAACTTAGATGTTATACTTGCATGTACGTAAATTTACAAACATAAATGTATAGGTACCTTTACCAAAACATCATTAAAGTCATGTTTCGATTTTATTTCAAACTTGGGCATGTCCAAGTCGATTTCAGCATTGACTGGGTGCATTCTAAAAACATCATCCAGCATACCCTTCTCTGATATCTTCCTAACTACTTTTGGAAGACCTTCCACGTCGTCTGGAAGTACTACGATCATGCGGAACTTATCTTCTTTGTAGGGTAAATCTATCATCTGGAAGAATACATAGGTTTAATAGTATGTTAGGTTTTGTATAGACATTTTACTTTATCGTGAGGTTAAGATATTTATAATATAGCAAAACTTTTTCCTGTGTGCTAAGAAATGCGGCGTTAGATTCTGACACTAGTGAAAACTGAATATTATAGACAAAAAAACATACACAACGACCAACTTTAAAAAAAGACCAACTCACTCTAGCTCCAATGTCCTTATCTTTATAATAATGCAAGGGGCGCAACAGATGCATCATCGGTTTCTTCACAGTTTTACCTCTCGACGTATGGAAGTCCTGTTCTTTGGTCTCACTCGCGTTGAACGGAACGTGCCAATGTCCCTGGATGTTGATATAATGTTACTTTAAAATATATATTTAAATAGCAGTAAATGGATTATTTTAATTATTTACATAAGATGATCTTATAAGATTTGAAAAAAATTGAAAAAGTTGATTACTTTCAGAGAACACTCTAGAAGTATTATTTTTAAAAGTTGTAATACAGTTGGTATTGGAATTTTGAGTTACTTCGATAAAAACTTAATTATATAGAGCGCTTAAACGGTATCAATGCGTAAGAAATAATATATATTACTAGTGGGCGCGCGCGGCTTCGCCCGCTTATTAGGAGGATATCCAAAAAAAAACCACGAAACACGTGTTCAATAAAATATTTTTAACAGTCTGATTTTAAATTTTTATAAAAATCGGTGGCAATTTAAAGATTTTTCCATATAAACTTTCAACCCCTTATTTGAACCCTTAGGGGGTGAATTCTAAAAAACCGTGAAACACGTATTCAATGAAAAGTTTTTAAGAGTCTGAATTTCAAATTTTATAAAAATCGGTGCCGATTTAAATTTTTTTCCATACAAACTTTCAACCCCTATTTCATGTCTTTAGGGTACAAAACTTTTTCAAAATCCTTTCTTAGTGGATGTCCAGAATATGAAAATAAACATCTGCCCAAATTTCACGTTTCTACCATCAGCGGTTACGGCTCTGCGTGCGTCTTACCTCAGTCAGTCAGCACAAGTCCTTTTATATATATAGATTAACAATATTAGTCTTAAAATGCAAATAGCACTTGTAATATGAAATATTATTTCAAAAAATAATAGTTATACAATAACTACAAGTATAACCTACCTGGAAGAAGATAACATTGAACAGTGCAACGGCCGCTGTCGTGTCTATGTCTGATGCTGACATGGGTTGACTTATCTTTCCTTGAGTGTTCTTGGAGGACTGAAAATAACAATAGCCTTGTCACCAAGTAACTTTTTCATATTTCCAATTCCTGGACAATCGGAAGAAGTATGGAAACTCACCCATTCATTTATTATATCAGCCGCAGACTTAGGATGACCAAAGTTAAGACTACCCACTTCGGCGTTGAACGACCGCGCGGTTTTAGAGAAGTCATAATTTAAAGAATACTTGTCCGAAACGAACACTTTGCTCGCCAAATTGAGGTAACTTGGGTCCATTCTTGTGAATCTATCGGTTAGTTCACTGTAGGATGTTGAAAGCTGAAATAAAATGAAGAAAAAATATATAAAGTATATAAGTATATAAGAAAAAATATAAAAAATATATTTTTTCTTATATACTAAGTATTAAGTAGTAGTAAATGGAACTTACAGTTAAATCGTTAATCAAATATATGTATGTTTGGCAAAAGAAAGTACAGTCCACCAGGCGTAAGCTGAGCTTGGTATTTGTGTTAGTAGTCGCCAGAACTAGAACCAGAAAAAGTCTTCGAAAAATCGTGCTGACTTTCACTTTTACTTTTAATAAATCGAACTAAAAATAAATTATTAAGATACAAGTGACGTACAAAAGGTATGTACCAACACAAGAGCATTTAATTTAATTTAAGCAAGAGAATTTAATTTGATTTAATTTCAATCAAGAGCTGTAGACTTTAGTTAGGTACGTCAAATGACGGAGGCGCTGCGCCTTAGGCCGTCGTCACACTTACACTATTTTGTGTATATTCACACAAAGCAAAGCTCACCTTACGCCTCGTGGACTGCATCTACTTTACTATCTACTTTACATTTTGTCGATATAAATCGTATGTATTAAATACATTTTGTGAGCCAGTTTCCATATGATACTCGATCCGACCCAATAAAATAGTTTTATTTATGACATTTAATTACTTTTTTCGGAACTTTAAATCAACACCTCCTTACCTCTGTGTAGTCAGTGTATCCGAGTAATTTCATAATCTCTTCTCTGTTTTCTCCCTCAGAGCCAGCAGCGTATAGTGTGAGTAGAGTAAATACGCCAAGAGGAGATGTCACTACATTCTTGTCGCTTGATGTCTCATACACTTCCTGGTGATTTTACATAAATAAATTAAAATAATAGCTTCACGATATTGTCCCGCCACGCAATCAAATATGTGATATATGGTACGCCAGGCAATGTTTCAGAAATTCAACGGAAAATAGGGAACGGAGTATCTTAACACTTGCTATTTTTTTTCTGTTATGTAGTTAGATACAATTTCTGGTACTAAAAATCCTAATAAAATTACCTTTAAAAGTTTCATTGAAGCGCGGTCGACGCAGTCGCCCAGGGTAGTCCGTTCGTAAGTGTTATATGTAGAGTGCCACCCCATTGTAAGCCTCGTCATCGTTGCTAAAATTATTTAACCAATAAATATCATAGTAAAAAAGTGAGGGCGTCGTGGCGCAGTCTATAGGTGGTTCTATGGGGAAGTGCATGGTGCAATCCCCACTCGAGGGAATGAATGATTGTTTATTAATATTTTCATTTCTTCGCCCTGGCACCGATGCAAAACCCGGCGTTGAGATCCGCCACTCAATACGCAATGCCACGAAAATCAGTGGAAAGTCGGAAACGGAGTGTCTCAACAGTAGTTTCCCTCTGCCTACCCTGCTACGATAATGCGGGAAACGGCGTGAAGCTGATTAAAAAAACATAACAAATAAAAAATAAAAATAAAATAAATCTGCTTCACGCTGTATCCCGCACATTGCAGGGTAGGCAGAGGGAACCTAGTGTTAAGACACTCCGTTCCCCACTTTCTGCCGAATTCTGGAGGCATTGCGTGTTGAGTGGCAGAACTCAACGCCGCGCTTGTCCTCGATACCAGAGCGAAGAAATGGAAATATAAATTTCAGGAAATATTTCGTCTTCTCGAGTAGGGATCGAACCCACAACCAGTCGGTTTTACATCCACACTTCGTGCCCCCGCGCCACGAATGCAATATAAATTAAAAACTAAAAATATTTACTCGTGAGTTCGTGACAATAAAATTTTAATATGTAATTTACATACCGACAAATAACAATATAAATTTCCCCATCTTCTTGTCTCGATCGCTACCAGGAAACTTGGCTGCTCCCGCAACTGGCTTCATTTTATATATTTTTTGTTATCTACATATACTTATTTGTTTTTAATTTTTACCGAAGATAAAACTTCTGGGATGCATTTTTTTTTGTTTACATAATAATTATATCGAGAACATACATGATATTATAAGTAGATGCCATTCTTTTAACGATTCTGGGGTATTCCAGTGGCAGATTTATCCATGTTCAAAGTATAGGTTATATTAATTATCACAACAATTGTGATTTCTTGGAATTCACCTGAAATCGGTTTTGGATATTTTACTTGAATTTAATTGTGAATGTGGTGTGAATGACAAGTAAGAAAGAAAAGTAAATAAAAATCAAAAAATCAGCTTCACGCTGTATCCCGCATACAGGCAGGCAGAGGGAACCTAGTGTTAATATACTCCGTTCCCCACTTTTCGCCAAGTTTTGAAGGCATTGCGTGTTGAGTGGTGGAACTCAACGCCGCCACCAGAGCGAAGAAATGGAAATATAAATTTAAGTAAATATTTCATCTCCTCGAGTGGGATCGAACCCACAACCAGTCGGTTTTACAGTCACACTTTGTGCCACTGCGCCACGACTGGCCTTATAAAAAATCAGCTTTACGCTGTTTGTGGGATACAGCGTAAAGCTGATTTTTTATAATAAGAAATATTTTAGATATTAATATGAGGCCTATACCATTTATTTTATACTTTACCCTACTATGGCTACGATACAAGCAACAAAAACAAGATTTTTTTTATTTTTAACATTTTTAGAATAGATATTATTTCAAACTAAGAACATCAAAATATTCTAAAAAGCCTTATAAGGGTAATAAACCTATAATTCTTAGTTGTAGTTTTTATACGATTACTAAAAATATTTTTTAGAAATAGGGGGCTTGCCTTACCCAATTCCAAATACCCAATCCCAATTGCTAAATACGATATTTTGCAAAAAAATCTTTATCGAAATCTTGAAAACGGCACAATTTCTGACCATGCAATATGAAATTAGAAGAGTTGGAGATGGGCATCTCTATCCCGTGTTTCTTTTATTCATATAAAAAAATCGGTTTTGGTTTCGGTCGATACTGCGACTAAAATACATGGATACGCAGAGACACGGTTGCCGTATTTCTAGATATACCCAAAGCCTTCATCAAGATCTGGTATAACGGCATGCTTTTCAAGCTCCGTCATGACCCTGCCCTATTACAGTTTTGCCTATTGTAAAGAAATCAAACACCTCGAGGCTTTTACAGAACTTACATTGCTTCCAGAGTAAAACAATATTAAGCTTGTACAATGTCTATCTTAAATTCAAATACAATATGTTATTCTAGAGATCCTCTTTCTTCTTTCGCTCCCAGTCTAAAAAATGTATCTAGAATATCCGACCACATATTGGCAGGGTGCGTAGTACTAGGTAACAGTATTATAAACGCTCGCAGCGCTCATGGTGGCCAAAAGTAGAAAAAATGTAATCTTTGTCACTTATTAATGTCAAAGCAATCTGTTCGACTTATCGTTTTACTAAGTTATTAAAAATGAGTCACAGCACTGCAGTTGCAGTTCTACAATGCAACAAATACATTTACATGTAATAGATATATTTATAGCGAAGTATGTGATGCAGAAATACAAACAGAAATAGACGACTCAACTACAACTTTATATAAAAAATTACAATAAAATGAAGAACAAAATATGTAATACGTAGTGTAAATTTGCTTTGTTTCCTTGTTTTTCAGTATAACTACAACTAAAAAAGTAGTAAACAAATTCTGATATAACCAAAATAAAACACAATTTTGAATAGAGATTACTTACCTCTCTCAATTTGAATAACCAGAAACGATTTATCGACACTTTTTCCGCCCAAATCACAGTAATTAAGTAATATAAATGAATTTGAAAGTATTTTACGAATATTTTCAAACAATCCCGCCATCATATGTCAAAGCGTCAGAGCCCACAAATTTGCGTACAATAGCGTCATTTGAGTAGTGTCCTCTGGTGACAGTTTTATAAACTTATTTTCAAAAACATCTTTTTATTAAACAAAGAGGTTGATTTACATTCTTATAATAAATTAAAACTTATAAATATAAAATTATTACACTATAATAGATAAAATCATTGAAAAGTATATATCTAATCAAATACACGAATTCTATAAAAATAAATTGTCAACAATTCGGCTTTCAATAAAAGTACGACACAACTACTATCAGATTTAACTACATTAATGCAAGCCTACATAAGAAAAAAACATGTTATAATTTTGTTCACAAACTATAGTAAAGCCTTTACCATCCTGTAATTTAACATTTTGTTTGAAAAATTATAAAATTAGAGAACTCTTTGTAAGATGGTACAAAAATTAGTTAGCACATTGGGTCATATGTGGTACTAAAGTCACAGCTAAAGATTTGATATTAGACACCAGAGTAAAGAATGAAAATATACATTAAAATAAATATTTCGACGGGGTCGAATCCACAACCACTCGCATTTACAGTCACACTTTCTGCCCCTACTCCACTACTGGGGTCAATAAATAAAATTGAAAAATGTAGAGACCTCTCAATACCTGCTGACCTGACCGTGCAGAAATTGTGTAGAAATAAAGCAAATAAAAATTAAACAAGTTTTAACAATTATTTTGTCAATACTAATCATTCAAAATAAGAGATAAATATTATTGTTTTTTATTTTTATCAGCTTCACGCTGTATCCCGTCATATTCTGAATTCCCGCTGTATTCTGTCTTTTGAAACAGCTATTTAATGTTTTTACTTTAAAGTGGTTTTCATCATTCTTACAAATATTTTTGAGTAAATATATTAAAATCTCTTGAATCGACAAATAAATACAATAATTCGAGCAACAAGGAACATTTTAATACAAATAAAAAGAAAGTAGAAATGAAACTAATAATTTCACATAATTATAATATATTCTTTATTATAGAACAATAGATTTCATAATATATTTTTTTAATTAATCTCTTAAATCCCATAATATAGTAATATCGATTTAACAGTTTTTAATTCGAATAAGTTCCAGCAAATAATACGATATCGTCGTGCAGTATCGCGTAAAGGAACGGCCGGTCCACTTTGAAGGAGACGGGCGGCGGTGGCCTCGAGTTAGATGACATCGGTACAGCTACCAATCCTGAGAAATAAATTATTATTTTACAAGAAGCAGCAGCGCATATAGCAATGTAGGCAGAGGGAATCTCGTGCTAAGACACTCGGACAGACAGACATTTGCCATTTTCCGCGCAAATGAGACATTGTGCCTTGATTGGCGAAACTCAACGTCGCGCTTTGTTTTGTTACCAGGCAGGGGAAATGGAAAATCATTCATTTTCTCGAATGAGTATCGGTTCACAGGTTGTGAACCCAGAACATGTCTACACACGCTGTTCTATAGCGCCATATTGAGGAATAAACTATTTTAAAATTATTATTATTATATTGTAAAAATACAGCGCTATTATCTATAAATGTAGAATAATATTATTATTGCTTGTCTTTTCGTTTTTTGTACCTACTTTATGCTAAAAACTTATATTTTTATTATTTAAATGTAAGTGAACATTTTTTTTACCGTTTCCTAAGTCTTTATTTTTAGATTCTATCTCACAGTAAAAAGATTATTTTATTTTTAAATTGAGTAAATTAAAAAGATGACAATTAAGCATAAATACACATTTTATATGATAAAGTCATATTTTTATTTAAATAAGTTTGTTTTATTTAAAATATATTTTTTAAATTCTACATATTATTTTTTTTCATGTTACCAATATTTCAATAATACAATTAATTATATTGAGTGTAAATAAATTATAATGTAAATCTATCTTATTTTTTAAAATTTAAACCGTATTATGAAATTAAAAAAAAAACAATTTTGATATTTAAAAAGTCATTTATATTATTACATACTGATAACAAATCTTCAAAGAAAAAATAATAATTTTAAAATTTTAATAATAAGTTTTACAATTCACAATTAAGTTATTGTGTATAAGTTCCGACAAACAAAACGATGTCATCATATAATATCGCGTATAAAAATGGATGGTCCACCTTAAAGGGGATAGAGGGTGGCGGAGACCACAAAGCCAGTTTTCGGGCAAGCATGGCTGAAAATTAAATTATTATAAATTGAAAGTGGAATTTGAATTTGTGACTATTAAAATTACTAGATTATGTGACCCGGACCAAAACGACACCCAAACTAAAATATATATGTATATAACTAAAACAGATTTGAACTGCATACCTGTGAATGCTCCAGCTGTGGCGCCCTCTTCGTCTACTTTAACGAAGGCTTCTTGGAAAGCTTTGTCCACTTTAACTCCGCGGTCTTTTACTATACCATTTGATTCTCTCTCGAATATACTTGATACTCCCACCTATTTAGAATTAATATTTCTATTATTGTCTAAAGATAAATTATTTTTAATACTAATAAATAAATTATAGATGCCGTGTGACTGTAAACACGATGGTTGTAGTTCGTTTGGTTTTCCTCGTAGTTGTAATAAAAAAAAGCGCGGTGTTGAGTTTCGCCACGCAACACTGCAATGCCCGCAACACTGCGGAGTTCAGTTGAATGCCTAACAATAAATCCACAGGTTTTTTTTTATTTTTTTTATTAGTTGAATTGTTCATTCTTAATTGATTATTAAGAATGTTATTTTTTCTTTTTAAAATGTGAAGTGGACGTTAATATCTTGATTGGTCTGCTTTTGTCAAATCCGAGTTTTTGGCCGTTGATTATGTTGATTGCGGCACAGCTAGTTGTCTTCGTAATATATCTATTGCCTCCTCATCTCTATAGGAAATAGCCATTTTAATGTTGTGTTCCACTATATCAGTCACGGAACCTTCATTTGCCCGGCGAATGTACTTGCCGATAGCGTCTTCTTTGGCGTCAGTGTAGTAGATGCATCCTTTTGTATGCCTTGTTAAGGCGACGATTGCATGTGATATGCTGTCGTGTAGGGTGTTTTTGATGGCTTTAGTTTGGATGACTACTACAAACTCGTATGTAAGTCCCTGAGATTCGTTGATGGTCAGGGTGCGTGAGTTTCCCCCCTTTCCGTATCCTTTCCTGGCTAGGTCCGCTTCTTCTACTTGTGTATGGACCAGGTACAGACAGGTATTGGGGGAATCTATAGGAATGGAAGCACCCGTATATCGCCTCGACTTTCTCAAGGAGCGAATTATCTGTCGGGCTGAGTAGATTCCTATTCTAAAGCTTAAAAAATATACATATACACATATACGTATATTTAGAACAGTCAACCAATTACGCAGTACACACCGTGTGAAGGTAAACGCAAAGGATTAGGGGGTTGAATTATTTTCATTTCACCGATATGGAAGTAGATTCGCCTAGATTTCCTCCTTTCATATAGAACAAAAAAATTAACAAAAGTCTATACTCACTTTTGGCAAAATATCATTAAGGTCGTGTTTCGACTTAATTTCAAACTTAGGCATATCCAAATCCACGTCAGCCCCGGCCGGATACATTCGGAAGACATCTTCCAACAAACCCTTCTCCGATACCTTCTTAACTACTTCCGGAAGACCTTCCTCGTCGTCTGGAAGTAATATGATCATGCGGAACTTATCTTCTTTGTAGGGTAGTTCTATCATCTGAAAGGATATTATAAATAAATGTTAATTTATTTAACGCTAACAGCGCTATATCACTCAATATAGCGCTGTTAGAAGGATATTGTATTGGATTGATAGTCTCATTATAAAAAAAAGTTGCAGGACACGTATTGAGTTTTTATAACCCATCTTGTCCTGCATTTTTTTTTATAATTTCTCTAAGACGAACCGAAGGAGTGAGTAACTTATACCAGAATATAAATTAAAAAAACAAATAGGAATACCGGTATGGCATTCATGTGCTGGATACGCACTATCTAGAGATATTTTCCACCCTGGATTTTTTATAAAAAAAAATTGTTGAAAGACATTCTAGAGTGAGAACGGGTATCACACTATCCTGATTTGGGCAAGGGTACTCTGCCTACCCCCATTCCTACGCCCATGCATGCTGGTCAAAGTTTACAAATTCGTTCAGATGGCAATAAATAGAATACAATTATAACAATACTGAGTTGAGAACAAAATATTCATAAATGATTTTAACAATAAAACAGAAAAATATATATTTTTAGTAAGAAATATTTGCTGCTACAATATAAAATTAATAAAGAAATTATTTAAAAACATTTAAAAAATACAAACAAAAATAAAAAAACTCACTCTCGCCCCAATATCTGCATCTTCGTGATAGTACAATGATTGCAACAGATGCATCATCGGTTTCTTCACAGATTTACCTCTCGATGTATGGAAGTCCTGTTCTTTGGTCTCACTCGCGTTGAACGGAACGTGCCAATGTCCCTTTTTGAAAGAAAGAAAAAATATTGAAATTATTATTTTTTCCTTCATGTTGTATCCTGTGCACACCAGGGTAAAAGTACTAACGGACTTAGTTTTAGACACTACGTTCCCATTAAGACACTTCCGTTACCCAATTTCTGAGATTTTGTGAAAATTCTGGAGGCATTGCATGTTGAGTGGCGGAAATCAATATCGCATTCTTATCTGGTTACCCAGGCGAGGAAATGAGCATATTTAAAATATTTTATATTCTTGAGTGTTCATCGAGAAAATGAAATAAAACGCTTGCTAAATATTTTTGTTCAAAAAGTAGACAGTTTTTTTTCGATTACCCAAAAAAAAATCATTTATAGATTTTTTGTATAGTTAAATCCAAATATGTAGGAATAATCGTCTAAATAATTTCTAATATCCTTTTTATTTCGTAATAGTCTAGTTGCCAACGGTAATTCCGTTCAGGCATATGCTTTTTGGTGACCGGTGACATGCTACTTCCAAAATATACAATAACACTAGTAGACACAGACATCAAAAATCATATTTGTAGCTTTTTTTACTAGTATAATGATCCATACAAGTATTTTTTTTTAATATACAATCAATGTACAGAATTGACTCCTGTTACAGTTTTATTTATAGTTATAGTTATGATATGAAAATTGTTTAATTGAATCTTTTTTATCGTTTAGTTTTAAAGTTTAAAACTATAAAATGTACCTGGAAGAAAATAACGTTGAGAAGAGCGACAGCCGCCGCCGGGTCTATGTCTGAGTCGGACACGGGGTGGTTTATCTTTCCTTGAGTGTTCTTGGAGGACTGAAAGAAAAATAAAAAGTATTTTTTTAATTAATTGTTTTCCTTTTTTCTGGTCCTCTCAAAGATTTAACAAATACCTAAAAAGTGGGGCAAGACGTTTTTTTTTATAGTTGTATGGATGATCACAACATGTTTTTCGATCTACCCGAAATATCTTAAATTAGCTGACTATGAAAGCATTTTAGTTTTTCACGCTGTATCCCGCATGCAGCAGGATAGGCAGAGAAATTTAGTATCGAGATACTCTATTCCCCACTTTCCGTCGAATTTTCGAGACGCGTTGAGTGGAGGAACTCAACGTCACATTTTGCCTTGTTACCAGAGCGAAGAAATGAAAATATTAATAAATAAAAAATAATTTCCCCTAGTGGGAATCGACCCACAACCGTCGCGTTTAGCCACACGACTGTGCCACTGCACCACGACGGCTACAAAGGCGTTTTTCTATATAAATAAATATCTATTCATTATTACCCATTCATTCATTATTCTAGCTGCATCTTGAGTATTAGCAAAGTTAATACTATCCACCTCGCTCTTGAACGACCGCGCTGTTTTAGAAAAGTCATCGTTTAGAGAATATTTATCCGAAACGAACACTTTGTTCGCCAAATTAAGGTAACTACGGTCCATTCTTGCGAATCTATCGCTCAGTTCACTGTAAGACTCTGAGAGCTGAAATAAAATTAGGGATATTTATTACCATATATCTATTTGAATATAAATAATAGTAAATTTAATGAATTTGGTCTATTACTCAACGTTATTTAGTCTGTAAATTTAAAGAAATAGTTAAAAATCAGATAGACAAAGGACCTAGTTAACTTTTCCCCACTTTCACACCCCACTTTCTGCCGAATTCTGGAGGCATTGCGTGTTGAGTGGCAGAACTCAACGCCACGCTTAGCCTCGACACCAGAGCGCAGAAATGGAAACATAAATTTAAATACTAATAATAATTTTAATACCAATTTTAATTAATAAGAAATAGTATCTAAATTAAAGTCCATAGACTACCTAAAGAAATTGTCAACTCCTTTTTATATTAGTCGTAACTACTTGTTTTTGATATTGATATTACTTGACTATTAATAATAATCAAAACATTTTTATTTAATAAGACAACAACAGAACTAATGATCAAAAGCATTAAAATTAATTAGTTTTAGTAAGGAATTTTCCTTACTTGTTTATAGTCAGTAGAACCAAGTAGCTTCATGATTTCTTCTCTGTTTTCTCCTTCAGAGCCAGCAGCGTATAGTGAAAGTAGAGTCAATACGCCAAGAGGAGATGCCACTACGTTCTTGTCGCTTGATGCTTCATATACTTCCTGGAAATTTTAAAGGAAAAACGATTGTAATTTAAAAAATAAGTACCTACTACCCCGTGACCACGGACTACTGCAAAGTATTCGAAATGTCGGGTTTCCAAAATGTAATATCTTAAATATACGCGATTAATCCGGTTGGAATAGTTTCATTTAAAATGTGTAATAATCGTGAAAATCAAAGAACTTATTATAAGGAGATTTAGCTTATAAATAATGTCTTTAAAAACGGAACCCTTATAGTATCAATTTGTTGTTCGTCTGTCCTTCTGTCAAGAACATCTATATCCACTTTGTGTGGTGGTATCAAACTGAAATATCAAATATAGGATTTTATATGTAATTCGCAGCGTAATCAAAACCCACAGAGTACTTCCCGTGGATATATGAACTTACAATACAAATAAAAAAAACGTGAAAAGTTATAGATGTTTTATAGAAAAAATTATATTACAAGTTCACGCTGTATCCCGCACACAACGGTAGGCAGAGGCATATAGTGTTATGACACTCCGTTCCCAACTTTCCGCCGAATTCTGGAGGCATTGCGTGATTAGTAACGGAAATCAACGGCGCGGTTTTCCCTCGAGACCAGTGCCAAGAAATAAAAATATAAATGTAACTAAATATTTCACTTCCTCGAGTGGGGATCGAACCCACAACCAGTCGCGTTTGCAGTCACACTTTATACCACTGTGCCCGTGGCACAGTGACTGGCCTCAACAAACTTATATTTGTAGTTCATTTCATATAAAATTAGTGCATACGCAAACTGAAATTTGTAATTAAATTTGAAAATAAATTGTATTTCTGTAGTCCTAAAATCCTAAAAATTGGTACTGTAGTATCCTTGGTAGGCGAGTCCGACTCGCACTTGACCAGTTTTTATTATTATAACAACGAGCGAACGAAGCGTGTGAGTCCCTATATTGTTTTTAATATTTCCCTTTTGTAAAGTGCAAAACTTACATATCAGCATTTAATAAATTGAGAATGGCATTATCAGCACTGTGACGCCATTATTAGGTACTTTTGCATTAATTAACTTCTTCCTAAAGTAAACCTATCCTATTCCATAGATATATAATAAAAAATACTTGCAAAACCTTTCTGTTCGTACTTTGTACCTAAAATATAAATTCTGGGCATCAAAAGCATACACTTGCTTACCTTTAAAAGTTTCATAGAAGCTAGATCAACTGAGTCACCCAGTGCAGTCCGTTTATAATCAGGAAATGTGAACTCCCATCCCATTGCGAGCCCCGTCATTGTTGCTATAATAATAAAACAAATAAAATAAATAAATTAGCTTCACGCTGTATCCCACACACAGCAGGGTAGGCAGAGGGAAAGTAGTGTTAAGACACTTCGTCCCCCACTTTCTGCCGAGTTCTGGAAGCATTGCGTGTTGAGTGGCAGAACTCAACGCCGCGACCTTTGCCTCGACACCAGAGCGAAGAAATGGAAATATAAATTTAAGTAAATATTTCACCTCCTCGAGTGGGGATCGAACCCACAACCAGTCGATTTTACAGTCACACTTCGTGCCTCTGCGCCACGAATAATAAAACAAAGAAACAAAAACATTTAAATTTAAAAATATTATGAATAAAATTAAAGTAATAATTAATACTTAGTTAAAATGTTCTAGAGCTAGTTGATACAACTAAAGTATGTCTATTTTTTTTTGTCTGTTATAATAAAATTTTCTACTCTAACAGTATATGATGGTTCTACTTCGATGCACAATAGAGATATTATATAGAAGATATATAAAAGTAGGTACGCAGATTCAATTTCAGTAACATGCGTGAACTAAGTATATAGGTTCAAATTACACATAGAGGTTTGTCTCTCTTGCTTATTATTTTATTTCTTTCGGAGGGAACCAAGTGTTAAGACACTCAGTTCCCCCCTTTTCGAAGAATCTTCGATGCTCCGCGGCGCTTGAGAGGCGGAACTCAGCGTCACGCTTTACCTTGTTACCAGAGCGACGAAATATTTATAAATAATGAGTAATCTCTCCGAGTGGGAATCGAACCTACAACGTTCATATTTACAATCATACAGTAAAAATATAATTTATACTTATAAAGATAAAGATACTTAGCCAACACTGCCTGTTGGCATTGCACATACTACTCCTCCGGATCACTCTGCATTTTGCAGCGAACCTTCAAATGCTACCTAGGTAGCTTTTTCGATAATATGTGACAGTTTGACCATCTTTTGAGTCGTACCCGAAATATTTACTTGATAAATCTAACATTATATATCATATTTTACGTTATTTAAACCCTTCTACTAAAGGATCATCTCTAAAATCGGAGCAATCTTGTAGATAGATCTACCATATTATAATGTTAGATCGATTATGTTCACCTGTATGTGTCTTATAAACTGTCTATGAGTAAGCGATTTCAAATCCGCAATAATTTCAATATCGTCTGACCTAAGAGCCTCTCCCATACAAGGTATACGGGACGAGCCCCTATAAGACATTACAAAATTTTAGGAGGGAATCTAGTGTTAAGGCACTCCGTCCCCCACTTTTCTGAGCCTTGGCTGAGTATCTCGTAAATTCCAAAGGCATTGCGTGTTTAATGGTAGAGCTCAACGCCGCGCTTTGCCTGGACACCAGAGCAAAGAAATGAAAATATAAACTTAAATAAATATTTCATTTCCTGGAGTGGGGATCGAACCCACAACCAGTCGCATTTACAGTCACTCACTTGTGCCCCTGTGACGCGACTGGCTTCAATAAATTTATTTGTTTTTCCAAAATTAACTTTTCGCTTGACGCTTTTTGTTTAAAAACAAGTAAGTGGAGAGTATCTACTGTTAAAGGGATACATTCTCCACTTTCCTCCTGAATTCGTTACACTGTACGTATGTTGAGTGATGGAACTCAACGTCGTGTTTGTCTATCAGATCTCAGAAATAAAAATAATTCAATCCCTCTAATAAGATCGAACCCACAACCATTGCTTTGTCTACCATTGCAGTTAGACCATTAATATATGGTCTTTGATATATAAAAAAACCCAAACGATCATTAACCCTTAATTAGGCGCATAAAGAAAATCACCCAATTAGGCGCATGGGGTCTTAAATGACCCCAAAAAAATATTGGGAAAGGAGTATCAAAAAGGAATAAAACTTAATGGACTTCTATAGTAATTAATAAAGTTCTTTAATATATTTAACTTTAAGAAACAAATACTTACTGGGACATTAAAAATATTTAAAAAAAAGAAAAACAGTAAACCTCTCTTTAAACAACTTTTTTTGGCATACTCGAGATCAACTTAA